>PNEQ01069598.1:33637-78342 GCA_003012365.1 Medauroidea extradentata | reverse complement strand
CTTATGCGAGAATCTATGCACAGCCAACCACAAATATCTTCCATTCGATTTCACATGTTATTTCCGTCCATAGATATGAGTATTGCGAGAAAATAAGCAGAAGTAAGTTTATTTAGAGCAAAAATGTTAACGAAATTAAAATACAACGTAAAGTTATTTACGTAATACAATAACAGATGTAAATTAAGAAAATCTTTTAAAAAGAATTCGTTGGACAGTGAAACATAATTGGACAAGAAGTGTAAGCATCCGGTTTTTTTTTTTGTCAATTGTAGCAAGACGTTTTTTAATGGCTGTGGCAATGGTAAAGTGTTTGGTTATGTTTGCTGTTATTTTGATTATAGCGCGGCCTTTAGGCACCTTCGTGTTGCCCGCCCACTAAAAATCACTGTTTGCTGTTTGAAAGGTCATAAACTCACTTCTAATTAGGATTAAGCAACAATTTCTCGATTTATAAAGGGAAAATTTACAATTTATCCTGTCTTCCATTTTAAAACATTCTTTCATTTTCCTTCGAATAGAGAACAGAAAAACTAACACTGTTAAACAGCAAACTGGAAATAATTCGTGTTCTTATCACACCTTGTATGACTCTGCTACAAAATAGTGGATTAAATTTAGAACATAACTGAAAATAACTTATTAATGAGACATTCACATAAAAACAGCAAAAAAATGGTAAACACATTACATTCATATAAAAATTATTTTAATTCCTATATAATATTACTGTCGACTTGAAAAAAATTGACAGTATATTTGTACTGTTCTCTTGTGGTTGTAACTGCTTCCCACGACAAGCCTATCTTCAATAGTCTGCATGATATCCTGCAACAGTGTGCGTCATTTGGTATGTTTCCCCATTGAAACAGAAAATCAAATGAAAAACGTCAAGAGGACAGGAGTTTGTGTGTACACACATTGTCAAAACCTTCAGTTCTTAACAGCGCCCCTGCACACAAGCAAATTCATGAGAAATTAAAATAATTTCTAAATATCGTATACCAATTGGGAAGTAAACATGTGCTTGTATTAATTGTTTCTTGATAAACTTATTATAAACGACTAAGTATCATATTAAATGATAAATGATCTCGTAATCCTTCAAGCTGATCTTCTCAGCGCAATGCAAATGTTCCAATGAAGAATGAATTAATTTCGTTGATATTTATCCCCTCCCCCTTATTTGAATCCCTCAATCCTAGATAGTTTAGGAAATATTTATGACTAACAGGTATTTCTTAAAGAAAAAAGTATACTAGAAGTCGCATATCAATAAAATAATGCGTCAAGCGAAAACGTGCGTCTGTTGCTACAAGATTTAACTGCTCCAAAACATATTGGAAAGTTGATTTGATTCTGAATTGAGGAAATTGCTTTCTTAATGCTAAAATGCTAAAGCATCTAACAATGAAGTCCTTTAAACTATCACTCTTAAAGCGAGCATAGAACAAAAACACTTCTGGCGCAAAAAAACTTATATAGTTGTTTAACTATATATATATATTTATTTACGTTCTATTTGTGTATGATGTCAGGTTGATTCCAGACAAGTAAATACGTGATTGCCAACACATCTACTGAGTATTGTAATCTTTCAGGACCTAAACTCAATCTTGCTTCTGCCGCACCTAGCCAAACCTGTGAGCATCTAGACAAGCCTAACAAAACCTAGTCCCCATCATAACCTAGCAGTATTTAACTACTTGAAATATCAATGCGAAAACACCCCTAGTATACTGTTTAAAAAAAAATTGTTTCAGAAATTAAAATTGTTTTTGTAAAATAAGGTTTTTTTATTTAGAGGATTATGTAACTAGAAAAATAACTTGAGTGTTCTTTTATAGTTGGTTCGCAATAAAGAGAGCATTTTCGAAGACCATCTTGTCTAAAATAATAACGAAATATAATCTTTCCTTGTGACTTCAGATGTTAACTTTCGAGTTCGGTACGATCTACGCATATTGATTGTTACTTAGGTAATTGTTTATATTAACAAGTGGCAAGAAACTATAAATTACCTGAAAGGAAATAAACATCCGTGGTTTAAACAGTGCTCATTCTACCGCGAACCACCTATATCACGTACAGACTGCATAGTCACATATACAAAGTTGGAAATTTTATGTAATAAGACTAATAGCTACAATAATTAAGCAACTACTAACAAATGCTGACACACTGAAACCCTGCACACCATTAGAAGAACTTGAGGATAGAGAGTTGAGTTAATTTTCCACAGATAACATTTTTCCCTGACTCTTGAGAGAAAATCCTTCTCTGCCGGGGAAAGTGTGCTTGCTCCCTCACACAGCGCGATAATCTGTGATAATTAGGTCGAATGAAATTATAGCTGCTCCAGTGATTAGGCATGTAAATAAGACACGCGAAACGTGCTAAAGACAGCCTGGCTAAAAAAAATTGCAAAGAAAGTGTAAACTATGCGTGGTTTCATTTGCTGTGTTCCTCTTGTGTTAGTTGCACTACAGTTTATTTATTTTAAGCAAAATTTCTTTAAAAAAAAAACTGGTTTGGAGGTCAGAAAAAACAAACAGATTGCATGTGTCTGGACTTGATTCTCAGGACGGCTATAGAGTAATTAATACAAATAAACTGTCAGTTTTGTTGGAGGGTAAGACAGACGCCATGTGGGCGCCTTGCGCTTTGAAGCCATGAGGCAAGTGGTGACAGAGCAAGAATCGACCTTAGAGCCCGGACATTTTCAGGTCCCTAACTCACTCATATTAGTCCAATAACATGCATATTAAATGTATAACTATACGATATTATGTCACGTGTCTCGAAAACTAGAGTATTGAACAACATATGCTACAACTGTCTTTATAGAGCCGCCTACCTCATGCTTCAAATGCCGTGTAGCATGTACGTAAACAGGTTTTCATCTATGATAGTATTACACATGCGCCCATTGTACCAACGTACGAAAAGAAAACCAACTTCAGACAAGGTCGGAACCTCATTGTTGAGACACCATTCTCATGAAAATTTCTGTTTCTAAACCCTCCAACAATGTTGAGATTATGCTGAGAAAAAAATTGTATTGAAGATCTCTTTAATACTCTGCTAATCAATCAAGGAACCTCTCTAGATAGGTTGCGTTTGTGTGTGTGTGTAGGTGTGTGAGAGAGAGAGAGAGAGAGAGAGAGAGAGACACAGGAGCGGTAAGGGTGCCGTTGACCGACGTATGATATGCATTATCGCCTCTCCACGCAAGCTACTCAGCTGGCGTGCAGTGCTTTTATGCTTTTTTCTATGGGATTGTAAGCGGTGACCATATTATTTTATTTGTGCGCAGCTTAGTTCAAAGTCTAACACTTGTTTCTATAGTTGGTTTTTCGAATCGGTTATTTTTTTTTCAGATACGGCCATTTTAAAGAGTCCGAAAATTATGTTTCTAATAAACGTGCCGAATTTTTTAAACTATAGCGACATGGTTTGAAGTGTGTGTTCTTTTCGCATGTACGTTTCGTCAAAAAGAAACTCGCAACGCATTTGAAGTACATGTAGGGAGGGCTGTAAAACCCCCTCACCTCTGACCTCACCCCACCAGTACCTGGAAGCCAGCTGGGTGGACGAACGACGGCAGCAGGTGTGGTCGACGACGAAGAGGGATCTCCTAGCGATGCAAGGTCAGGTCGAGGTCCCAGTGTGGCCCCACTAATCAGAAACATTCAGGCGCTCAGGCCAATCCGTCATGATAAGGCGGCGATAACACCTGTCTGCCGTCTTTTCTCCGTAGAACCTTCTCTCCGCAACACCTCAGCCGTCGGTATGTATGTGTGGTCACGGTAAAGTAAGCACTTTTCAAACCTTCGTTGTTTTTCCTTTATAATTCCTTTCCACCAGTTCAACCAAAATTGTATATGTCTGCCGCTTTTTATTACAAACACAGTAAGTAGTAAACGTGTAGGGATTCAACCGGACTCGAAAATTAACGCCTGAGACCGTAATAATGTATTATTATTACTAGATCCACGATTTTATGGTGAAAAGCTTTTTGCAATGTTTGGTCTCAATAAGTTATGTGCACATTTGCAGCTCTGCTACATCGTCTGTGATTGGATAATTTACTGTCACTTGCCTTGGCAAATTACAGACGCACGGAGTCACAATTATCTTATTCTAATTGGTGCAGTCAATTGAGAAACTCGTGTGAACAAAGACACGCTGCTAATAACCATGAAGTACAGCTGCCGACGTGCACGTGAGACACTGAAACAAAGTGGGGCAAAAATATTTTCGTGACAAAATCGTGGTCCTAATTATTACACATGGTGATTCATCGCGAGAATTTCTTATGTAAACATCCCTTGAAAACGGTGCAGTGCAGTGTATTGAAACATAAAATATTGGGTGATAATTGTCCCACGGGGCACAGTTGTCTATAGACCAATCGCAGGCGTCAAATATTACACTAGCAGAATTCTCATTGGATCTGCCAAATATGGTAACAGATTCAAGTACACAATAGTCAGTAAAATAAACAAAGCTCCCTACATGCTGAATGCACTCAACCTGACAAACAGTCAAGTTTTCTCGCAATGAATCACAGTCTCCAATTATCATCATCATCATCATCATTACTGACAAGACAGTCTTCAAGCGCGCTGTCTTTACGCTGGACAGTCTATAGGGACTACCAGTAAAGGACTTTGCACAATAGTGCGATGCTGCGACAGCGAATTAAAACTGCTCTTCCCCATGTTATCGTATTATTTTCGTTTATAGGCATCACGACTTCCATAAATAAACCATAACAGCGTGTCAATTTAGGCCTTCATTTGCCTCATTTAGCTTCCGTTTCTGTATGGAAAGAGGTCACTGTAAGCCATGGAATGCCCCGCCGCCGCTGTCGCAGTATTGTGGACTCAAACGATGACATTTCGCATGCGACGATCACACATCACAACTCGTTGCTGCAGCATCACACTATTGGGCAAAACCCTTAATAAAGGCTCTGTTTCAGTCACCATATTAAATTTTGCTATTTTTTTTTCCTTGAGAAGAAAAATGTTAAAACTGTGATCATACCGCAAATTCTACTTACTTCTAGCTAAAGAACAGATACGGCGATTGAGCTGGTAACGTTTAATTAGACCGCGCCTGCAATCCGTCAGGTAAATAAATAAAATATTAAAAAAGTTGGACTAATTGTGGCGTAATTATTTGCTAACAGCTAATTCTGCAACGCCAGTACAGTAACACAAGGTAAATATAATCTGTGGTATAGTAGCAGGTATATAATTTTCTTTTCAGAATTTCAAATAAGCTAAAGATAAAACAGATAAAACAGTTTTGTTAAAAATTATTTTACAATGTATACTAATTTTTGTAGACATATTTGACTAGTCAGTTAATGAGAATTAACTTAATTGCATGATTAGGATGAAAATCATCGCGTAGTAACTTGTCTTAAATAAATTAGTTAATATGTAGAGCCCACGATTTTTGGTGAAAATAATTCTGCAACAATTTGTTTCAATGCCTTACGTGCACACCTGCAGGTCTGCTTCTTGATTATTGGCAGAATGTATAATTGCACGGACGTGGCTAATTTGACTGTACCAACAGGAACAAGGTTACTGCGACACCACACGACTGTGATTTGCGGGTAAAACCCCGAGACGATGAGAATTTAAAACAGCCAATCACTGACCATGAAGCAGAGCTGCATATGTGCACACAAGGCATTGAAACAAATCGTTGCAGAATTATTTTCACCAAAAATCGTGAGCTCTAGCTAAATATGGCATATATTGTTTTTAAAAAAACTGTGCAACAGTTTTTCGATATCTGCTCTCGTTTAACTATCGTTAAAGCAGTACAAATGATGGATCATGGCTAGAGATAATGGTTTATCGCGGGAAATCTTGACTGTTTGCTATATTTCAATGCACGTTCAGCTTACCAGAAGACTACTGGCTTTAGCTTGTACTTGGAGTTGTAACGCTATTCGACTAAGCCAATAAGAATCCCGATATTGTAATACCTTATTTCAGTTATTGGTCTGCAGACAGCTACGCTGTGTCAGCAGTATATCACCGAATCACACATGTTGCAAGAAACGAGGGTGTTTTCAAGGGTATGTTGGCACAAAACATTTTCGCGATATACCATCTTCTCTAATCATGGCCTTACTGCATCACGCTCTAGGAGGCATACAAGCGATGAACTGCAACTGGACATCACAGAGAACTTTAGTATTAACTTGTTTGCCGAAATTTGTATCATGTAATTTGGTCCATTTGACTTTATACGAACCTGAATAATGTCTTCTGGACACTTTAAACAGATTCAAGCGAATGTCTTAATTAATAACGCCATTCATAGCGAAACTGCTGAAGAGTTTATAATTTAAAAGTATACAGTAAATCGTATTTACTCATATTCCAAATAAAAAAAATTATAAAAAATGCAGCGACGAAAAATTTAAAATATTTAAAAACCAAGTTACGATGTAGGCAAAAACTACGACGAATTACCGAGACGTGTTTTCACAGCTATGCACGCGTGCCTTAAGTCCATGTTCTGTCGAAGGTCTCGTGTGCGGTTATCCCAACCGTTGCATACGCTATTACTAGAGACCCTAATTTTACGCGAAAATAATTTTGCCCCATTTTGTTTCAGTGTCTTACGTGCACATCTGCAATTCTGCTTCATGATTATTGGCAGCGTGTCTATGTGAAGAACCGTGTATCATTTGTCTGAGCCAATTACAATAACGTTCCTGCAACACCTCACGGCTGTGATTTGCCGGTAGAATCCCAAGGCTGGAGAGGGTTAAAATATCCAATCACTGACCACGAAGCAGAACTGCAGATGTGCACGGAAGGCACGGAAACAAAGTAGGGCAAAATTCTTTTGGAGAAAAAACAGTGTCCCTAGCTATTACTTCAGTCCGGGACATGAGCTTCGAGAATAATCGCTAGAGTATGCTTTTACCTACTTCGTAGTACTGTAATAGCAGCATAGGCACATGTAGGCGTGCCAACCTGTTCACGAAGCTTCGAAATTTAACCACATATAGGTGATTCGGAATAAAGTGAGCACAAAAAAAAGCCCTGATTAATTTCTATTTTCTACAAGTTTATATCTTTCCGCTACATGTAAACATCAACATTGCCACGTGCTTTTATTTACATAGTCTTGTACAATGTTTACATTTACGTTACAGTGCTCCGATAAATTTTAGCTCCAATATGTACTCATTAAATGCACGGGGGCTGAATACATGCTATACTTAGTAGTAATCTTAGTTATAAATACCTGCGAGTTAACGTCTTATAACACTGGTTTCTCTGCGTCTACTCTAACGGCGCTATTAATTACCGTTACGAATCTCGTAAATCCATGCACAGTATATTCGAACTTTTAAATTAAAACCGTCACTAAAAAAACACACGACACACGCAACTCAAGAATTAAAATTCCGTTCAACTTTCTGCAACGAACGACGACGTTGAATGTATTTATCAGAAACCCATATTCATTACACAACGGACAAACAAACTGAATGACGCAATGCGGCGAAAACCTAACTCTGATGCCATCTGTCGGTGAAATTTTAAACTATCTCTGCGGCGCGAAGCAATAGCGGCGTGTGCCAACGATAATCGACTCGGTTGCGTCGCTTTGTACTGCCGCTGATTAAATAAAATTATACAGTCAGTTGGTATGTCAGTAAGAACTTAAATAAATATTTTAAAGTATATTAAATACAGAGAGGTCGTTTGCAATTGATGTTGTTTCACTAATGCTGTATTCAAATAAGAAAATACACGGGACTAAATACAGTTATTCGCTACCAACCATACAAACAAAAATGTAACCGGTGTTAATGTTGGCTTATATGCAGTAACGGCTAGTGATATTTTTCAAAGGTTAAATCTTTAGTGCTCACTTTATTCCGAATGGCCTATAGAAACATATTTAAATTGAAGCATTTAAAAACCTTAACGTATTGAAGATGGAAATTTAAAACAGTTTAATGAGTTTTAACAAATATTCCATAGAATGAAGAGTGTGAAGAAGTATAAACAATCGCCAAACAGTGTAACAAGTATACAGGTGAGACATCTAGCGGACAGGGCATGAACCTCGCAACACGGCCCACATAGTGAAGCTGGAGCCGTGTCGCCAGTGGTAGATGAGTATAAATCCCGTGCTACATATACAAAGTCCCATTTCAGCACAAAAAATTCCACAGCTGAAAAAAATGAAACACTGTCTCGAAACAGCATTATTTTTAAACTGACCCTCAATTTGTACAATATTGTTGCATGCTGTAGTTCTGAGGGCGGGCTGGCTGGGACCTCTGTCGAAACACTTTGAGGACTCGCTCATGACTCACGAGTTGGGCTGCTCCATGATGTAAACCCCGACGATATACGTCATATGGACCTGTTTGAACTGCACCTTGGCCCTACGAGGCCAGCGTACGAGACTCAAGTCACGTCCGAAACATGATGAAATGTGTATTTTTAGACCCATGTAATTCGGGGAACCCCTGGAGTTTGATCGAAGTATATAAGTCCAGGATCAGCATATTTGGATATCCCTCTCTCTTCTTAGATTATGGCTTAGCTATAGGCACATCTAGGGAGGTAGACATGGCCCCAATCGCGGCCATGTCTGCCCAATCCCTCTCTGCCGCGATGCATGCCTCCACTGCATGAAACTTCCCTTTTGTAGGCGTATGTGGCTCAGCCCTGAGACGCACTTAGTCCCGATCCTTCCCCGGGCCTCCACCATAACACAGTAGATTAGGGTAGGTAAGGAAAAAAATATTTGGAAAGAGTTCGCTATTGGTCGTGCTAGAAGAAGGTACTATGCTTGTGGAGAGAGACTGGTGAAGACATCTTGGTGACGTCAGAGTCCACTATGAGGCGGCAGGCGGCTACCTTCGGAGCAGTGTTGGGCGAAACAAGAGAACTGCTGCGGCGGGCTGACGAGCGAAGAGGAGGTGCGCGACGTTAGTCGAACCGAAGACCTCAAGAGTGAAGACAGCGGTGCACTCGGGGTGCTGCGCAGCACACGGCGATTCATCACCACTGCGGACTATTAAGGTTGTACACTGTCACTATTTGAGAGAGACTGTTGATTGTATATATGACTGAATTTTATTGTGATTTGTACTGTTTAATTAATTGATGGTATACATTTTTGTGCTTTGATTGTCAAAGTTAATTAACGTGTCTGTGACACAGGAGTAATTGTGTGCATAACTAATTGTGTTGTGAAAGTTATAGTTGATTGATGTTTGGTGTTTTTGTAAGCTTTGTGAGCTAGTAAATCAATAACTTAATTCAACTCTTTTATTTCTAATTATAAGACCTCTATCCCAAAAGAACTCATTGTAATTGCCCACATATAAAGTTTTTGCTCAAACTTGTAACAGTATATTGCATGGGTTATTTATTTGTATGTTTCCAGCGCCTTGTGCTCCTAGCATTCGGAATGAAGCCGTATGACAAGAGACACATCCAAAGAGTTTTAATAAACTAATCTCTAAACAACTAACAAAATAGATACACATACGAAACCATTTAAATGTAATACGCAACGCAATAGTGCTAAAAAAAAACTTAGCAGATACTATGAAGCCCATAATAGCTTATGAAATAAGGTTGTGAATAAAAGGCCCATAATATTAATATTTACAATAAAAATATCTTTGTCCTATATTTAATTATAATGTTTGAAAGTTCCAGTAAACGAGACAAATCCCACGACCTGGCAACACTGAGCTGGAGAAAGGCTCCCGTGTCTCGGCCTGTAGTTACAGCGTGGACAACGTCACAACTGTTTGTGACGTCACAATACCAGAAGCGTAATAACCCTACATGTTACAGAGATCCACAGTCTGCGCGGCTCAGAATTCTAGCAGCCTACCCTTCCACAGCAGACGAGGCTTGTCAACTCAAACTTCCCACCAACGGAACTAATGTCGCAATTCGAGAACATCTCAACACAAAGAGGAAGCAGCAGTGACGTAAAGGTCAGAGCAATTGTGGCAAAGTCGAACCGAGTTTCGCAAGTGGGAAACTAATTAATGTACTTTCTTTGTGTTGGTGTCCGTGAACTCTCCTTGTAAACTGTGTCGTTTTCGCTCAGCAAACATGTCGACAAAGGTGACTTATTGTTATAAATGTAACGTAATTGTAGCATCGGTGTTCGCGAGGAGGGGGGGGAGGGGATTTAAAAAAAGGCACGTAACCTCCTCCAACCAAATTAAAACTAATTAAAAATATTTTTGTACATAAATAAAAAATTGACTCGTTACAACTATTTGCTGTAGACATACACATAAATTTCATGTGAACTAGCGACCCTAATCTACGCACGCGGAAATAAAAATTAAAGCTTGCAAATTCTAATTACATATTACTGTAGTTTGAAAAATAATGTTGGTTAAATATCATTATATCCATTTTAGTGTGCCATTTCCCCAGGGAAAAACTATTGATTAACGCTTCGTCAATGAACCTTAAAAGTTTGAAAAATTTTCACAGGATGTGTTGCCTCTTTTGTAATCAAACTTATGACGTGAAATAAATTTTACGACGAACTGTGCTTTAAGAGCGCAACCTACCACGTGCTTCAAATACGTTACAGTGTGTTCGTAAACATGTTTTTTTACGACAGTGTTCCACATGTGTCCATCATGCATCACTTCGGACAAGTACGGAATACCACTGTTAATACACCATGCTCATTACAAACACTGATTTTAATCCCTCTAACGTAGCTAACACCGACTTTTTCAGGACGCCCGCCGTAGTACTACAAAATGAACTAACCGGATGTATAGTAAACTAGGACATAAACATGCTCTCTGTACTTTGCTACAGACTTTACGGCAACAAAATGATATGGTTACACTTTAATGCCCCATGGTAAAGGTTGATCAGCGCGAATATTGCAGTCTAGTTCACTGTTTGGCTCGTTGTGACAATGCGGTATTTTATGCCCGCCTCAAGTCCACCCTTATAGCTCCGTCACTTCTGAGTCTCTAGCGCAGGCAAGCGGTTCCCTTAGGGCTCGGTTTCAGACGCCATATTGAACTTTATTATATTTCGCTATTTTGGAATTCTGAGAAGAAAAATGTTATATCGACGACTATACCGCAATTTCTATCTACTTTGTGCTACAATACAAACAAGGCAATTGAGTTAGTAATACGTATATAGTTAGGTCGCAATATGTCGGGCAAATTATGAATATAAAAAAAAATTGCCACACACATTGCGGCGTAATTATAAGTTAACAGGTAAATCGCAAGATCTGTACTGTAGCGAAATGTTAATAGAATTTGAGGTATAATCGCATATTTAACATTTTTCTTCTTAGAATTCGGAAAAGCGAAAAATAATAAAATTCTATATGGCAACTGACACCGAGCCTTAAAGTAAATTACTCAAATTTCCAATAACGAACTAGATAATAATTTCAGACATGCTAGTTACTTTTTAGGAATGCTGTTCAAATTGTAGAAATAAAGGTGAAATAGAGTAAATATGGGCAAGAAAGGCAACAAGGTAATCATATTAAATCTAAAACTCATTAATAATTACCGAAAATGTTTGCTACTATTTAATGTGTCTCAAAATGTCTGTACCATTTCTAGATTTCCAAAGGAAGTAGACGTTACATTGAGTTGCGTCTCGTTTATCTTCCTTGCTTTATGATTGTCCTCTATTGATGAACACTTAGCTCGGAGCACTATCGTCTGTCAGACATGTAATAAAATGTCATACTACACTACAAAATGGATTATGTATTTTTCTTTTGGCTGTTTGTATTCAAAGCTGGCAAATATCAGACGTTAGTTACATCGTCGAAGTGTTAAACTTGCCACGTGCATATCCATCTAGTTGAAATTAAATACGTTTTATTTTAAGTTTTTATTAATTATAATGAATAAGATAAGTTAGGTTTGGGTCGGCCATGGTTAAGTGAGCACTTATTAAGACTTCCGCCTGGACGGAGCTCGAGCTGCGTGCAGCGTGTTTGGAAATAGGATTTTTCTCAGTGACCAGTAAACTTGCGCCCACAATGCTTACAAGAAAAGAAAACACACATAATATTAGGCTACTTGTGAACATGACTTTTAAGACAGCACACACATTGAAAGCATTACTTTAAAGCCCTTCAATCTGGCTAAAAACGGCTATTCAGGCTGTTGTTTCTCAAGCTATATGTACTGGGTTCGTTTGAAATCGAGGTCTACATCTTTGAACATTGCTACTACAGTGACGGGTTCAATAAAATTACAGGGTCACCGCTTAAATGTTCACAACAGTAAAAACGCTACGATAGGAACACTACGCGCGTTTACGACTTTGGCAATAGAGGCGATATCATAATACATGTACAGACCGACGTCGCTCGTAACGCCTCATTGATTTTTACCTCATCCACACAAACACGCCCCTCACCAGGCCGCTGCCTTAAGAGTGCGTGGTAGATAAATAAATTCTGGAAACATAAACTGATTCCTACGTTTTTTTTTCGAAGCCAAAATGGATAAAATAGTCAATGACAATCCTAGATAATGGTATTTGCCAACTTTATGAGTAAATATTTATCCAAAATTACTAATTCGTTACGGGCGATCTCTTGCGCCGCTGTTAAATTCTCGAGGTTCCGGCGTCAGAGATTGTGCCTCAGAAGTTCGTAACACTGGAAACAATTTTATTTTAAACGTTGGCTTAAACTATTGTCTAGGATTGCTATTGTTAAACTTTTGCAAATTGGCTTTAAAAAACCTACAGTTATAGATTAATGCTTTTAGCGTTGAATTATGTACCACGCCATCTTAAGGGCACTGTATACAGCAATTTACATCGCCGTGTTTTTACTTTTTATTCGTATCAGATTATTTTTCGTATTTTAGACACAAAATGTGACTACATTTTGCTCGTACGAAATTTTACCTCTAATTGTTTTCGCGTAATGGCTTGTTAATGTCAAAATTTGCATGTTTCCGTTTTAAGGACTACACTAAAACCAACCGATGTACAAAACTGGAAAAATTCACAGTGGATAAAGATATCGCAGTCTACAATTTCACATACATAAAATAAAGTAGTAAAAACTCTTTCTGTTTAAATAAAAAATGCTAGATTTTAAAATTAAAAATAAAAAAAAATTATTTTTAATACAAAAAAAAATTATTTAGCGGTTTAACATAGCTGAACTTATAGCCTACAACATCGTTTTTCACTGTGAATTTTTTAAGTTTGGTAAGTGAGTTGGTTTGATGTCGCCTAACGGAAACATGCAAATTTTGACTTCAACAAGTCACTACGCAAACACAAATCGAGACAAAAAAAAGTTTATAGGACCAAAATTCAGTCACAATTTGTGTCTGAAACAACAAAATAAAATATCTGGAACAAATATAAAAATATGGTGATGAAAATTGCTGTATACCGCGCCGTTAGCCACTCTCAATAGGCGGTAACCACTAATAAATACTTTCATGTCGACCTTAGACGTAAATGTTTGACAGGAATTAAAATTATACAGTATTTTTATTTGTCACGTGACATTTTCTATATTTTCAATTACTGATCATTGTTGATTGGTTTGGAAATGTGGAATGGGGGAGTTGTTAACGTACAGATAAGGACTTGGGTAAATGAGAGCAATGAGAGAATAAAAAAAATGCGCCGAAAACTGTTAACAATATTTGCCCGGCGTCGACTGATAAGATAAGAGGTTGTTGAGTGGCAGCGGCACATCAAGTAGTTTCGTCACCTCGAGGCAGATGACAGCCGTCATGAGTGACACGTCCGCCCGTCTTCTTGACACCTTCTCCCCCCTACGTGTTTTCAAGCTACGCCGTAGTCAAGCTACACTGTAGTACGCAGCACACGCTGCAATATTTCTTACAATGTTGTATGCTAAGTGTCGTATTCGCACGGTTACTATACTGTATCCAGTCCAAGATTGCAGCAGAAATAAACATTGTCACAGGCGAACTCTCGATCATTGGTTGGCTGGTTAGTTAACAGTGTCGTTGCGCCAGGAAATAGGTCCTACGCTAAATTGCTGTGTTTTAGTTCGGGATAATCGTTCAGTTGCGTTTTTTTAATCCTCTGTAATATAATATCACTATGTGTGCATGAAATACTATATGTACAAGGAATGGGTTAACTACGACTTTCGCGACGACGCCAACCTCCGTCTTGATTCCATTTCCTCTAAAGCAAGGCGCGATTCCGTTTCTCCACTTGCTCGCGAAACACGCGGAGGTGGAGCGACAGTTGGTTGCACAGCCAATGCCGTTCAAGCGCGCGAACAGCGGAGTGACACAAGCTGCAATCTTAGAATGGATAGAGTATAGCTTTTCTTTTCAAATTCCTACATGTAACGAGCAGACCTGAGAACTAGGCAAGTGGTTTCTGCTATAGACGTCGTCCTATTTTCCTTGACAGTTGCACTGCAATATTTAACCAGCAGCCAATCACCAGCACGAGACATTGTTTACTCTTTTAGGCATCTTTTTTTTAAAACAGGATGGACAGAAGTAGTTTAAAAATCAGGTCACCATGCTTGATGAACATTATAACTTAAAATAGATAAACCAGAATGTTGAAACAAGCTGGGCGTACTGTGTATTTATTCGCAGTGTGTCAAAAAAATTTTTTTTTTCGCTTAAAATTACCCGCAACGCTTGTTATAACTTGAATGAATCTTTGCTCTCTGAATAATGTGTGCAGCGGTAACTTATGGTGTTCTCATACTTGTTTATCGACTCGTAACCTACCCAGTATAAAAACTAGTAAACAATCTAGTATAGGTGGTTCGAGATAAAGTGAGCACTCAATAAAGCCTTGCTAATATTTTCAGCCAATTTGTATCTTTCCGCGCGTAACGGCTAACGACGGGACATTTCGGACATTTCTAACCTTTCTTT
Organism: Medauroidea extradentata; assembly: GCA_003012365.1. Classification (NCBI taxonomy): domain Eukaryota; kingdom Metazoa; phylum Arthropoda; class Insecta; order Phasmatodea; family Phasmatidae; genus Medauroidea; species Medauroidea extradentata. The sequence goes on along the minus strand of PNEQ01069598.1, from coordinate 63,398 downwards.
GACACGTCACTTGATGGTTGCGCGGGTAAGGTAAAACGTGTAGTCGGTATGAATCGATACAGTTTGATAAAAATAAGTTTATTAATTATATAAGATACAATTAAGTTGATGTCGGTTGATTTTGTGTCTGTATTGTTGTATTTAAATAGGAAATAACATGGAACTATATTGCGTAATTTCCCTGCCAATCATACAAGCAGTAAGGGGACTATAATTAATGTTGCATTATATGCAGTAACGGCTAGTGATATTTTTCAAAGGTTAAATTTTTAGTACTCACTTTATCCCGAATGACCTGTACACAATATTGTACCGTGTGTGGCGGAATTAACTATCGCGACACGTCAAGACAGAGGCATCACCGTCACTTCCCCTCACTCACATATGTTTTTGCTGGGCAATCACGCGGCGTGGAAATGTCAAGGCCAACAAGAAGACGTGCAAACATAACATGACCCCCCTCCTCCTCTCCTGGTAAAGGCTAGGCTAAAAATAGTGGCCCGCGGTGGTCGAGAGGTCAGACCTCTCGTCTCTCAGCTAGGTGATCCACGGGGGGAGGGGGTTTCGGTCCCGATTTTTTCTCAATGTGGAATTCGTGGGTGGTGTTGCCGTTAGCTGGCTGGTTTTCTCGGGGCAGTCCCATTTTCCCTCGCCTCTTTCATTCCGTCACTACTCCACACACATCTCATCTCATCTCACACATTCCTCGGGCCAGACGGTCGACAGGCATGTCTCGCTAATCGAGCACTCCGCCAAGCCTTCATCTCGGTTTTCTCTCATTCATAATGTGTCCATGTCCGAAGGCGAGAACACGTAATGGATTTTCATTTCCATTTAGCCGATAACCAACTAAAAAATTACCCTTTTTTGGATGCTCAGTTGACAACGACAATCCGGACACTTTATTGGCTTCAGTTCTGGATACTTACGTAACTGACAGTGTACAGCTGGTTACCTACATTTAAACACCCGTTATCGACGAAACAATTCGTTCCAGACTCTGTGTTTACTTTCACGCTAAGATTGCTCCATATAATGTGTTCTACCAGACCTAGAGCGCTGTAAAGCGCGAATTTTGAAAAATTGTGTATCAACATCATACAGGGAAAATAGGTTCGTTTATGGCAAAACAGTTGTACTTGAAACAACTATATATGTATATAATACGTCGTTAACTTTATTTACAGAAATTGTCTGTCGGCCAAATATTATTTTATTTTAATTTTTGCGTTTTTGGCTGACCATATACAAACTTAGCCCAGGCAGTCGAACGCTGTGCATAGTTTCGGCCGTTGTGAAACTATTCGGAAACTACCCAGATTGCCTAAGTGATGTCTGCTTAGGGTGAGAGAGTGAGAGATTTTGGTCAGCGCTCCACATCGGGTACTTAGCGCTGGCGAGGGGTAACGTGACGTGAGTATGGAGCGGCGCTGGAATGAACGGGCGGGGGAAACGGAAGAACCCCGAGAAAACCCGCCGACCAACGGCAGCGTCTAGCACGATCCCCACATGCGAAAATCCGGGGACCGACCCCGTCGGGAATCGAACCCTTGGTGGAAGGCGAATAGTCTGACCATACGGTCACCGCGGTGCCTGTCAGCTTAGGAATATCATTCAAAGGACCTAACACACGTGAATACTCTTTTCACGTTTTCTATGTATCTCTAGTTCCTTTTTACGCCGCCGAAAATGTCGCAAATGGGTGTATTTGTAACTTGGCGCTGAATGTTTTAAAACATATACATTGTTATGATATTGCCTTGCGAATCAGACAGCGAGAGGTCCGAGCGGCAATCAGGTCAGCGTTGGGAAACCACGGAAGACAGCAACTCACCTCACCCCCCCCCCCACTCCCCCGTAGTGGTGCAATAATGAGGACAATCACGCCGATATATGGCACTGTTACCAAGTAAACAAGGTCTGTCGTCCGCCAGCACTCATCCGATCAACAGCAGCCCAGTTCTCCGCCGGGGCTCGTGGGTCGAGTCCCGACGGGTGCGTGCGCATTCGTCGATGCTGTCTCATCAATCCAGCTTTCGGTAAGGTCGTCAGATCTAGTTATGTGGCAGCAACTCTCAACTTAATATAATATTTTAATAATAATTAATATTGTGCTCCTCTCCTAAATTAATATAATACTTTGTAAACGTCATTGTATTCAGAGTACCTGCCATTGTAGTATAGTAAATGCCCGTCCAACCATAACTGTATTTATGTAATATAGCCCTAAATAATATCTAAATGAACCCACGGTGTATCTACCATCTGAGTGAAACCCCCCAAATAATAACTTGTAACAGCAACCAAATTAATAATGACTTACAAAATAACATTTTGTAACAATATGTATACATTCATTGTTAATATTGCATCATAAAATAATAAGGTTACTAATGAATGTCTCATAGAGGATAGTTGTCGGCTGGGAGACTACACACCAGTTTAGTGACTAGCGCCTAGAGGCTAGTGTGAGGTGTGATATGCATGCTGTCTCGTCCTTACCGACTCCGCACTTCTATGCCATCAACTCGCAAAACACGCTCGCCCAGACAACTTGCCATATTGCCAGGTATCTGCAACATCATACTACGTATAAAACATGAGTAGAGTTATGTTGCGTACTTGGGAACCAGTGATGACAGCCCAAGTAGTTGCACCGCGTATTTAGTGTGGGTAGTTGGACTGCTTGTCGCAACACGCTTAGTCACCGGCGGTAATCGCTGGTATGTTCAAACCGTCTCGTTCTCGATTATGCCTGCTTTTTACCCGCTCGCCTAGTGACACTTACCATGACATTCGCGGTCGTTCTTTTGAAACAACTCCCTAGCATTGTGTCAGAGAGAGATAGCGAGTGGGAAGAAAAAATGGAAGGGCGATGATTTCTGAGAAAGGTCATTTCTTTCCACTGTACATCTTGAAAAGGACACTTAGATGTTGCTTAGGATAAAAACCTCAGCATTCCGTGTTAATTTGCGTCCTAACTGGCTCTCCATCACTATGTGACATCCTAACCATACTCTGCAGAGTTAGGATAATACGGGAATTTATAATTTTCTAAATGCGCGTGGAACGACTTGTTGCACACAGAACTACAAGATACAAAAGTGGTTCAACGTTTCAATTCGACTTATACGTTTGAAGGCATATTTTCGCAATTTTCTTGCACATAATCCACTGTATTTTATTAAAGAATATGTGAACCCTACATGCCACTCTGGCCAAAAAAAAAATTGAAATTGAAAGAAAAGCATGACAGTAAAACAAAATGTTAAACAATTAATAAATCACCTATTTAAAACGTGGCGGAGGATTCCAGACCGAACAACTTCCCGAAATCAGGAGTATTCCCTCGGGCAGCAGCTTTTTTTCTCCTTTAAAAGTTGCAAGTAATCCAGCTAGTACCTGCCCACGGTGGGAAGGGCTTTTCTTTAAGAAGCTGATGATTAGTAGATATAGGCCCTACGCTCTCGAATCCAGCGTACTAAGTAAGAAGAAAAACAATGCATTACTCATACATTTGCTTCATCACTCAACATACAAGTTTTTTAAGTAGGTTAACATTAGTGTATTAAACATATGCCGCTGTAAATCAGTATTCTGTGGGGAAAAATTATTCTGTGACGCAATTTAACAGACATATTTTGAAAATACTAAATATTTGACTATTTTTTAAGTTACTTATCATTCTTTATCAAAAAACTTCTGTAAATTGAAACGTCTCTGAAGCATTACTACCATCAAGGAAAAATCAAAATTACGTTTCAAATGCTGAGAAAATGCACTAAAACGACAAGAAGGAATAAAAACACATTTCGATGAGAGAAACAAAATACGATAGTGACAATTTCAAGGCACATGCTTTATTTACAGAAACTTAGTTGAAACCAATTCCGGGGCAGTACTTTTTTTCAGCAAATATCCATTTCTATTAAAACGATATGAACGATCTGTTCTTGTGCGTAGTTGTGGTTTCAAATACCATGCAAATTATCACAACTATTTCGGCCATTAAGGTTTACTTTTTGCTACTGAAAATTCAGACAGAAAATTATAATTGTACTTTCCCAAGGTAATTGTCAAACATTTTTTCAATTAAGTACTGCAAGAATAGCATCGAAATTAGAGGATAAAAAATTTCTTAGTGTTCAAAACATTATCAACATAATATTCTACTTTAATTTCGACCCACTGTCAATAATTTGGTTGGCAGAAGTATATAGCTTTACTCCTATTAACTGTAGTGATTTTTTTTTATAAAAAATTGAATTGGAAGTATACAGATATATTTTTTGTGAATACATAGAAATATTTACGCTTCTAAACAATTCAATGTAAATTTTAGAATATACATTTGTAGTATACAAATTTAAAACAATAAACAAGTTAATTTTACAGTGTTTGCTGGCCTACTTAAAAACACTGGAATGTTTCCTGATGCTGCTTTCCTTTGGGACCTGGTTCTATGTTCTTGGTAGGGTTTCTGTTGTTCTCCAAGCAACACTCAATCAATATGGCGCCCTCTAGAAGAGTACATATGCTCTACTATATTAAGAAAGGAGTTATAATAGCGCGGTGCATTAATTAATTAAAATTTCCAGGTTTTTCTAGTATAGTTTTTACGAACTTCACGACAAAATAATTTGCCATATTGACTCATTGGTTTAGTATACTATTTTGTGCCAAAATAAAGTGCACGAAAATCCATCAGTAATTGTCCCCAAAAAACGTTACTGGGAATCATACAATATCTTCTTTCGATGATATACTTTTATTGTACTTAGGTACAAATTGACTTTAAAAACTGGCAATTTCCAATATAATCTTTTAGCACTTATTGTGTTACCATACTTAAAATTATATTGTAATTTCTAAAAACACTGTGCCACACAGAAGTTGTTGATGATACACTTCCATCTGACGTATTACTATTTACAGTTCAACACCTCTAAGTACTGCAAAGTTTTGTTGCATGATTTGTATTCATCGTAATCAAGAGTCAATATTTCTAAAAGTCAACATTTTCAACTGTAATTTCAGATGTAGCATTTTTTTGCGGAACATTACATGTACGTTTGAGAATTATTTGCATACACATGCAATAGCCTATACTGTTGGAACTACGAGGCTATATATTAATTTATATTTTGAACGTTGCGTTTACAATGCACAACATTGGAATACAAAATGTTACAGACTTTATTAGAATAACGTTTGTATATAAGACTATTCCATTAATGTTTAATGATTCGCATTTGGCAATATATATCACAATTGTAGTAAAAGTAATCGTTCATAAACTGACCTGTGGTTAAATAAATACGCATATTCACAAATATAATAAGGAATTGTAATAACAAGTTTCTACAGTTGGTTTACACTATTGTGGTAGCATATTTACACAGCACGTAATTTGATGAAGTAGTACATAGTGCCATATAAACAAACTAAATTTAAATTCCCGTTCAGTCTTATTGCTTTCAGTGCTGTAAAAACCCTTCAGTCCAGTAGCTAATGAAACGTGAAACTGCATCATGAAGTGATATGAATCCTAAAGCCCATCTATAGAAAATGTTTAGGAATTTTCATTTGCCTGGTATACACATATGTTTGTAACAACAGGCACGAATGCAACCATGTTTCATATGCTCTACTGTCACGGAAAGATAACAGAAAAAATGATATGCAATAATGTCTCATAACTGTCAAGATTCCCGTCATTGTGGTTTAGAAACTACAATACGAAACAAATCGTTATGTGTATTTTAATATTACTACTGGCAACGCGCGAGTGAATGTTTGTGGTGATTGTTTAAGTGGTTTTCATTTATATCGTGCCTTGCAACGAAAAGCTGCTTTGTAGTAAAAAAAAAACGCCAATACTTAATACTGTTCAACCCGTGAATATAACACCTGATTACTTTTTTGATAAATACATGAATTTTTACGTTCTATAGTTTTTGTGTAATGAGTACGACACGTCAAAATTAAAATGGTACTGTTATTATAACATGTTCATACCAAATACATTATAAATTTACACTAATAACGTAATTTTAACCGAACAAAATATAATTTTGTACAAACTGACTATTTTTCATATCTCTTGGGAAAATGTTATTCATTGAAATAAAACTGCGAAAATATTAATAATTTCCTTACATTCATTCATATTTGAATAAGTCGTGCAGTAAAATATTCCAGTTAGTGTTGTTATCATTGTGTCTTTTTTGTGTGGATTATCTCATTAGTATACATTCGTCACGAATAAGATCTTAGATTACTAAAATTTTAATTTTGACTTGTACTTCACGAAAAAAATTAAATTAAAAAATTATGTGTGCAGCAAAATCAACAGTAGGTAATATCTACAAGTTAAATAGTAATCCCCACAAAAGTAATGCAATAATTGGTTTGCCGAGCTGCCTTAAGGGGGATGAGTACCTGTCATCTTCGATTTCTTCAATTGTCACTGTAAGTTCCATACAATGACATTTATCTTAACTTCCCGTCTGACAAGGCACAGATAATACCGTCTTAAGCATAGTCAAATGATTACACCTTCACTTATATTAGTTTTTTACTAATTGCCTTCCAGAGGAAGTAAGTCTTTTTTTTCTACGGGTGGTCACATGTATAGTATAAGCAATAGTAGTCAAGCAACACCAACTGTAAAATATGTAAGAAACTTTTTCCTCTGCCTTGTCGAAGCCTAAAACATTACAGACGATTTGTAGGCCAAATTAAATGCATAAGTTCCATTATTCCAAAATTGCGTGTATTTGTAAGGCAAAGGGACAAAACTTATTTTGGCGATTGTTGTTAGCAAAGTGGTTAAAGTGTTCTCAGATTATATCACAGATTTCTGAGTAAATGTGCTTTGAGAGGGTGCGAGGGAATGAGCAGAGTATGGAAGGGAAGGAAAAGGGAATAGTTGTTAAGGTGGCTGCCTGGGTATATGTATTCAGCGCGTTGGAGGTCGAGAAGTACGGAAGCAGTAAGAACGACACAGCACCCGCATTGTGCTTCACTCTAGCCTCTAGGCGCAAATAACCAACTGGCATGCTGTCTTCTCGCTGACAACTCACTTCTGTAATACATTCAATGGTAACTTTATCGTTTTATCACGTAATATTAAAATTAAATGTGTAGTGTAACCCTTTTAAAAAATTCTCTTTCTTAAGGCCTCGCTCTCTAGTTTAGCAGTGGTTTCGAAAATATTTTTTGTAACGCAAATCAGTACATATATCAAAAATTCCTTTGGCAGTTTTAACACTTGTATATTAGCTTTTATGTATGAATTTTTCTGTTGCAATACACCAACCTGATTTTTAGATTTTTGCCCCCGAAATAGTACACATTTTGTTGTGAAAATAAGCCAAAACGAGCAAAATAATTTTTTGCTCGAAAACGGTACATTATTTAGAAAAAAAAACGCTCTGGAAAAATTGTGTATCGTTGACTGTACACTGTCTCAAATTTTTTCAAAGCATTTGGTTAAAAAATTTTGCAATTGTTTGAAATAAACAAGAGATCATGGCCTTAAAAAGGACCGCAGAAACACCCATTTCCGCTATTTTCTGCCGCTAGAAAATATGTTTTATTAGTAGTACGGAACCTGAAATGGGTACACACACGTGAAATGTACTATGAGTTCTATTCCTAAGCAGATACGCGTTGAGCAGTTTTCGAATAATCTTGTAACGGCCATGTGCACACCGCTCGACGGTGCGCTATCTCGTTGTTTCAAAGCCCTTATTTACGAGGAAAGTTGTAATATATCTTACTGAGACGCATTATGTAAGCAATACTCTTGGTGATCCATAGCACAGAAGCGAACAAACGCTAATGATGACGCTGACACGCTCGTCGAATATCGCATCGCCACTATGCGCCAACTACTGAACCATCGATCATGGTGTCGGCCAGCCGTTTTTACTAGCTGTGTATCCATTTATTAGTAAATGTTTGTAGCAATGTTCTATGCAGTCTTATATCCGAATTTCGCACACATCCGATTTCGAGATACGGCAATCTGGAAAGGCAGTTTTTGAAGGGCTTTGAAACAGTGTTTCGAACGTGTGGGGTATCTTAACAGTGCACGGAGTGTGTTGATGATGGCAGTGGTGGGTGATGTGCTCGAAGGCAGGTTTAGAACCACGGAGGGCGCCGGGTGACGTAAACCACGACATCCCCCGAGGTCAACTAGGAGAGATAATACTGCGGTGGTTCACTACTGTCTTCCGCAGTATGGCGATGAAGGGATTACACAGCTCTCCGGTCGGGAATCGAACCCGAGACCCTTGGATCACCAACCAGGAGCTCGAACCACTTAGTCAAGCGGTCGGACTTGAAGTGTGTTGTCTGTTCGTAAAATACAACACATACTTCCCAACATATAGGCACACACTAACACAGGTTTTATATATGAGGATATTGGTATGAAAAGGAACTATCTCCACTGTGCTAAAATGAACAGTAGAAGTCATTTTTATCTCATACATTTCTACCCACGCTAACGGGAAGGGTTTTTCCTTACATATTCAACAAATGAATATTATATATATATATATATATATATATATATATATATATATATATATATATATATATATATATATATATAATTCTCGTGTCACAGTGTTTGTTTCAATACTCCTCCGAAACGGCCTAACCGATTTCAATGAAATTTTGTATATACATTCGGTAGGTCTGCGAATAGGTTTTTATCTATTTTTTATACTCCTAAGTGCTATTGTTTAGTAAATATTTTTAATTTATTTATGTGACAAAATAACGTTTGTCGGGGCAGCTAATATATATATATATATATATATATATATATATATATATATATATATATATATATATACATATATATGCGTGTGTGCGTGTGTGTGTGAGTATCCAACGGAACTAAACATAAGATTAATGGTTTATTAGATATTCTAACTTTAATTTTGGAGGTTGTCTCAATTTCGCTAATAAATGAAGATTGCTCTTTTTGATACCAGTAGCATCATATTATTAATGTAAAGTTACTTTAATACCCGGCAGGAGAAGCTGTTGAGTTTTGAAGCTGTCAATCGAAAATCACTAAGCAATTCCGTATAGATAATACTGAAAATAATAGCACTTGTAAGAAACTAATCCATACAATAGAGAGATAAAAATTCTCGTTTTCATCACAAAATGTCGTTTTTGAGCATGGAATTGTTTTTAAACGATGGTTTCTAGTTAGGATTTTACGAATGAAGTTTTTCCCTATAAAATTAATTTATATAAATTTTGCAGTACATGCTAGTTTTATTGAATAACCATCTTTTTTACGTGTACAGTGATTGCACATTGCCCGTTCTGGGCGTAAATATCGGTGAAGCTGAAAATAAGATCTTTTCCTCTGGCCTATGTCGTCCTCAAAGGTTGCTTACTTTAGAGATCCAAAAATAATTCAAGGGGCCTGATAAAAAAAAAACACTACAAGTCTACAAGGCACAAGAGAATTCGCTTATAACTAGTATTGACAAATTTGTGTTTGAAAATAAATGTGTGCAATTCATTCTATTTCTAACATAATTTCAATATTTTCTAGCGTTATATGAAATTACTATTTTACAGCTTTACATGTAATCACTGCATAATACGATAACAAACCAAGATAAAACTCACCGATGTAAAACATGAATGGCAGTAAATGAAGAAGAAAAATTACAATTGTCATGTAAAGTTAACAATAATAGATTTTTGTTTTACAAGTCTTTCTTTCAGAAAAATTCATTACAAGTCGAATATTTTTCTTTCAGAAAAACTCATAAACTCAATCTGTAAAGATTTTAATTTCCTAACTTACAACTCGTAGATTGCAGACTTGAAGTTTTATGAAACCGGCCCTAAGTTGTGCTAGACTTTGCCTATGTTTGTATTTTCGAACCTTAGTAGTATTTCCATTGGGTGCTGATTAAGTAAGTATCAAGGTTTGCCTCATATCGCGTGACATTTGCGTGCAAGTTTGCTACTTGAAAAGAATACATCCCACATTTTCCAATACACCGCGCTACAATCGCAAAAGTAACTGAAATATACACACGTTTGAAGGTTTTCTGGTGCAAACGTTTGTATTTACAAACATTTTACTCTCACTGTGGACCACATCCGTTTCTATAAATAGAACCCGCGGTTTTTCGCGGGAAGAATTATGCAACAGTTTGTTTCAATGCCTTATGTGCACATATACAGTTCTGCTTCATGATCAGTGATTGGAAATTTTTAACTCTCGACGTCTACGGTTCTACCCGCAAATCAACACTGCCAATAATCATGTGCACATAAGACATTGAAACAAACTGTTGCAGAATTCTTTTAGCGATAAATCGTGGGCTGTATCTATAAACAACAAAGTAGCACTTCAGATTGCATCAATGCTGTTTTCCAAAAGTTTCCCGGGCACCGGGTTTTGTCTGTGCAAAGGTTGGCAGTCATAGCAGTCGCAGACCTCGAAGGCACGCGATGGGGAAGCCCTGTAACTTCACGGGTCGATGGCGAGAGGGCAGTTCAGCAGGACACGGGGGGATTACTAGGACGGCGGACACGTGGCCACGAAATTGTGTCGTCGCCCCAAAGGAAACCTTCCTTGTTGTGTCTGACACAACAAGCTATATAGTTAACATAGAAGGGCGGAAACGCTTCCAAAGTGAATCCCAATCGAACTGCTGTATTGACCCCAGAAAACATGGCGAACAGCAGTGTGGCCAACATTATGTTAAAAATCCGTCATTATGTTCGCATAAAATCCGTTACTTTATAGCCCCACTATATTCCTGCTAAACACAGGAAAAAATGCCAATAAATCTTGTAATATATTATACTGTAATAATGTTTAAATTAGCATAATCGCTCTTGTCTCTCGACCGGAAATAAGAGTCCGCCATTTTATCTAGAGTCAAAATACCACGTTCAATTGGACTTCACCTCTATGTTTACTATATAGCTCGTTGGTCTGACACGAGAAATCTCTCCCCTGAGGGAATGGTAAAATCTTCGTTGAGTTATATTTTTAACTGTGTGGTCTCCATGGAGCGGACCCTTCAGACTTATGCAGGAATCACAAAAGCGTTACAGACGCAACGCTAAGGGCGCGACGCGACACTAAAAATTCTCGTTATTGCGAACACTACTACTTTCTCTGTTGCGCGACAAATAGTAAATAAATATTTAATGTAAATAGTTCCTAGCCACTACGTACTAACCTCTCGTACGACAACTGTACATGCTTACAGTATTTCAAATTTGTCCGTGCATTTGTAATGTATTTTAAATACCCATTGGCATTCACGAATGTGAAAATTAAGTCACAACTACACGTCTGCTTAAGGGCGTTCACGTGGCCAAAGTGCATAATTTTATATTTGTTCGACATAGAGTTAGTTTTACAGACGTTACTTTTGATAACATTTTCCACTCTTGAAACTTTTTTAGCTCTCATATCAAGTCTTCCCATAGCGCCATGTCAAAGTCAAAATTTGCAAGTTACGGGAACATGCTAATAAGAAAAACCAACTGACTTACTCGAATGACATAATTTACCCTGAAATTAGATAGTATGGATCATATGCTGAAATATTTAAAACCCCACAACCAACTTTCTTTATATTTAAAAAAATTGCCACATATAACATTATTTTTATAATTTTTTTTTTCAATATAAAGGAATTGCATTGTGTGATTTAAAATCTTTCAGCACATGACTAAAACTTTCTAATTTCAGTGTAAATTATTTCATTCGCGTAAGTCAGTTGGTTTTTGTTATTAGTATGTTCCCGTTACTTGCTAATTTTGACTTTGACCTGCCGCTACGGGAAGACTATAAGAGCTAAAAAAATTTCACGAATGGAAAATGTAGTCAAAAGTAACGCCTGTGAAACTAACACTACGTTCTACAAATATAAAAGTATGCGTTTTTGCCACTTGAAGACCCTTAATTAAAAAGGTTATGATGTGCTTATAATAACAAGCAAAAATATCTCGTAAAATAAATAAATAAATAAATGCAATTTTCTACCGACTCACCAGTTTCACTAACATTTGGATACACGTTTTCGGCATCCCTGCCGCTGGCGTGACAGCACCGCCCTCCTGTACACAATCCCGAAGACTTAACAGGAGACAACATTACAGATCTTTATACCGGGAAAGACTCCACTCCCCCCGCTTAGTCCCTAACGACCAAGACTCACCATAGCCGTGCAGCCAATGATAATCTTGACACGGTAGTTAAGAAACTCAGTTTTAGAGCTGTTTAGAGTCCACGACGCGAATAAATTCGGTATACTTTCTATCTGTAATTCACATTGTGTCCGGCATTTTTGTCGCTCTGACGTCACAGGAACCTTGGCGCTGATCGGCTGTCAATTTTTATATTCACGTCTGTCGAGCTATTGTGATTGCAGCTCTACTCGGGGAATATCTATTGTCTAGACACCATTAACATGGTAATATTAGGGGGAATTTTTTACAAGATTTTATTTAACTTGCAATGTTTGTATGTTTGTTCGGGTTAAATCTTACAACTGAATTTTAAAGCAGCTATCCTCAAATTATTGAGCTGAAATTTTGCATACACGTTTAGTTCGTATGCCAATGCATGGTTAGCTAAGTGACGTAATTCTAAATCCAATATGGCGGACCACCCAAGATGGCGGATTAGTTAATTTTTATGCACTCCCATGATATGGGTATCAAATGAAAGAGTTTGCAGAGAAGAATACGAATATAATGACGTCCGCGTTCAGCTCTTCAAGGAGATGGTGTACTACAGCCCGGATAAACGGTAAAACATAGCAGGTCGTGTCTTAACTAATATCGACCTACACCATGGCCAAATTCTAGCGGTGGTGAGAAAAAATCCAAAATTAAACCAGGAACTGTGTTTCGTTAGGCACAAGTAAGCTTCAAGAAGAAATAAGTGGCGCATACCTCCAAACACCCCAAGTTAAGGCGAGGCTGGGCCGAGGACTGAGTGGTATCAGAGTGTATCACATGTGAACGTACCACTCAGGGCACACTATGTTGAATATTAGCTCTTACCCTTCTAAACGAAGGTCTGGGAGGGTCGGCGGATATTTCTTCGGTACTCGTGCGAACAACATGGGAAAATAACTAAAAAAAAGAATAAATTATTAATAAAGAAAACATTCTTAAAAACAAGCATTAATTGAATGCTCTAAAAAGAAGAAAATAAACTTTAAATTAAATCAAATCCATAAATTTATTACATTACACAATTTATATGACGTATAAGCTTGCCACGAGATTTACCTGTGTAGATAAACAAGAATACAATACGTAACTTGAGCTTGGCATAAATAATTCTAATATATATGTTTTTATAAATTAGTTAAATCTCGCAACATGCTTTTATATAACATAAATTGTGTGATGTTATAAATTTATGGATTTGATTTCATTCAAAGTTTATTTTCTTCTTTTTAGAGCATATAAATAAAAGATTGTTTTAAATATGTTTTTACTACTCATTTCTTTATGTTTTATTGGTTTGTGTAATACAAAAACAAAACTGTAAAGTAACACCATTGAGAGATATCCACGGAAAATTATTTAGTTGGAAATATAGTCCAGGCTTTTAAATTTATTACAATATTTTGTTTTATTTTGAAACTTGTGCAATATTACTTAACCTGTTTAGAAAACAAAAATACATTTATGTCAGGTATTTGCGTCAAATATACTTTAAGTTGTTGATACCTTTCACATTAAAATTATCGTTTTCTTTCGACATCTTCTGTTCCCGTAGACGTCTCAACATTTTAACACAACCGGAATAGGTAAATATTTGACAGGGTGTCTTAAATTGCTACTTCAATACAGTAATTATTTTGTAACGGGCTACAGCTAAAAAGTAAAATTTATTCTCCTGCGCGAGCTCCGTGGATTAAAAAAAAAAGTGAATTGGACAACGTTCTGTGTCCTGTCGACGTGCCAAAGGTAAAACTAACGACTCTATTCCATGATTTATTAGGGAGTTAAAACACATAAATCCAAGCTGACATCGTACATTCCACTGCAACTGAACACACACACGTACACACACAACATTATATGTGTGACAGCGTTTACTTAAAAGGGGATGGCAGTTAGGAATCATGTTTTTCTCATAAATCAAGAAATAGAGACATTGTTTTACGTTTTGCACCTCGACAGGGCTCAACTCCATCTTGAAAAATAGAGTTTTTCTTTCACAACATGACTTTAAATATGTATTGTATTACTAAGATAAAAAACATGTAAAATTATTGTATGTAGACAGGTAGACTGTTTAGGTTTGCCCCTGCTTCAATGATACACAGGGGGCAATGTACCGTTGTCCCCCCCCCCTTCCTTTGTTTTGATACGCCCCTTTTTGGAATTTATAAAGCGTGGTTTCTTTAGTAGCTGTTGTGACTATTGTAGCCTAGTTACTCGGTAAAGTAATATTATTTTTAGTTGTTTCCTATTACAACCGCACACACGAACATTACTACGCATTTCTTGAAAAATAGAACAAATGTCTTGAATGTACCTTGCAAACGTATTAGATATTTAGTGAAATATTCGTACGTAAACTATAAGTTGTATCAATAGATGACATTTCTTTTTTTCCTGCAAAGTATGTTCGAATGTAGGAAATGGCTTATTTTTGGGACAGCAAATACATTTTTTTTTGTAGTACAGTATTTCCATTTAGAAAAAACGATTCTCAATCGTTTTTAAATAATAATTTTTTTTTTTTTTTACTTTATGTTTACGATATTTTGAAGAAATAGTTAGAAACGGGAATGTGAAATCAAATGCTAAAGTATTCAGTTCTCTTACTCGAGACTTGTTACCCAACAAACATAAAAATAATTATGATTGGCTCATGACGTTACAGGACTGTCATCGTCACAGAATACATCATATGCATGGTACACATGACAAAAGAAGCTACTTTCCACGGATTGCGTCAAATTCATGGATGAATATCACACGGTAATGAGTCTAAATGAATTAATAAATATAGCGTAAAATTATTTTAAGCGAACATTTTTATCAACCTGTCTTTTGCTATTTGTGCGTAACAATCGTAAACGTTTGATTACTCATCAATTCTTTTGCAGGAATCGTTCAAAAAAGGATCCTTATTTGTTTACCGCCTGTTGTATCTGCCCTTCTATCATGCAGTATGTAAAAGTTTGCGGTTATCCGAATAAAACGCCGATGATTTCGCAGTTACATGTATATGTAACTGACTTCAGACGATATCGTATTGATTTAAGAACTACTGTAAAATGTATTTATGCAAAAATAATTGGTACCTTGCTTCTTGCACAATTCTGACACTACTGATAAATAATGCAAACTTTACAATAAGTGATTGGAAATAATGTTTGTAAGTTTACAGAAATATCAGTTTACTTCCGGGGATTTTTTTTGTGAAATTTATAATTTGCCTGTAGCAATACAGAAACAATTTTTAGTATTAAAGTTTAAAATGAATTTATGAAGTACAAACATTTTTGTGTGGACATTTCAGGGGCAGAAGTATCGTATTTTTCATCTAAAACCAGTTTATAAATATATATTAATTTAATTGTTTCTTTTAGACATTAACATATCATTGCCACCTCAAAAATTTGTGATTGAAAAGTGTTAGGAAAATTATATTTAAAAAACTTTACTTGTAATAGTGCAAACAAATACAAAATACAGGAAAAAATTTTAACTGGAGAAATAAATTATAGACGTTGCAATAGTCACAGTGAAAACACACACGCACAACAGCGAGATACAGTAACAATATCCGTAGTAACGTCAGAAACAGAGAAGGTTTGGTACTCACAGTGTTAAAACTGCTAAAAGCGAACAACCGTCTCTGCGTCTTCATATCGGCAACTTCCTCGGCCAAGGTCACTAAGACGTTACCGTCAAATCGAGAGGTACCGGTAAGGTTTGCCCTCAGTCTTAAGTTTTTTAATTGTTCATTGTTTCTTACGTACTTTATTTTATTTCACCGTTAAGCACAAATTAACTTACTTTGTAGTGTAATATTAGATCCCAACACCAATTTCCTCTTTTAATTTACTCGTTACAAGTAATTAATTATCGTTATTGCTATGTATATTTTTGAATCTATTTAGGTTTGTACTTATGGTCGATGCCAATCTTCGTGATTTCATTTTCTGTTTAAAATTTATCTTAAGTTTTAACTGACCCTGAAGAAAATTCCTTGACTCTAATTATAATATTTATTTCGTATTGTCTTTCCAAACGTGATAAAGTGTCTTATTATTTTTGTATTTGTAAAATAAATTTATGTAACATTAATACTCAACTCAATAGTACGGTAGGAACTCTTGACATTCTGAAATATTATATTTTAGGGCTGATTCTGATCTGTTGTTATGTAAGACAGCAATAATAAATATACGTGACGAATGGGGAAGGTCTGTGGTTCATAAATCAATGTTAAATGCATTAATTGAAATGGCCGGGGAAGCCAATGGATTAAAAAAAAAACACTCCTAAAAAAAGTTTCTGCCAACTTTTCAGCAAATATTTCTTATCTTGTGATGTATATCAGGGGTACAGTCTATGACACCGAAATTAAGAAACTGCATAATTTGCTACTGGTCCAAGAGAGTGCACATAACTAGTGCGTCACTCGGGCAATATGTTCGTTTATAAACTTGGCTTAACTATGATTGATCTTTTATAAGTTTGCTAACCGAGCGAGGTGGCGTAAATGAAAGACTTCATACTCGCCTTTGAGAGTTCCTGGGTTCGATCCCCGGCTCCGGCCATTATAATGTCGGTATTCAATTGTTTTAACGAAATAGAGCCATTGAGTCAAGTTGCGCGAAGCTGCCTGTAAAAGACCTCGCTGTCAATGAGAGGAAAATCCCACTTACCTTATCTTAGTTTTTCTATACCGAATAAGAAAATCCTTGAGAATTCAGTTGACGTTTTTAGAGTTACTTTGTATCTCGCACATTGTCTATAATCGTGAATGAATAGCGCGGCAGAATCCATGCCGGCAGGATATTTCACAATTAGTTAACAGCAAGTGAGAGTCAATAACATGTACAAAGAAAATCATAGGGAGTCCAGTTGTCAAAAAGAATTATTTGTTGAACTACAAATGTTTTGTTTGTAAAGTTATACATTTTACAATGATAATGCACGTAGCTCTACATTGTACTATTTTGGCAAGTAATTATCTGACGTTTTCTGTGCATTATGTTTTTTGTTTACGTCGTCGAGGAACTCATGTCATCAAAACTTTTACAGGTGTGTCAAGGTGTTACACGTAGATAAATACACAGTACTGGCCTTGCGTTTTAGATGACAAGAATGGTGCAAATATTCTATATAGTTTTGAAAGTTGTTTGAATAAGTGTGATATCGGCTGTTACCAACCACCTATCGCTTAAAACAATTCTGCTACACCAGCTGATATAAGCTACGTACACATGAATGCCAGTAATAGTGTAGCCCTTATCACAAGTATAGTATGTGGCACTGAAACACCGTGTAGTCTCTGAAACAACGCCTACATGCTGTTGTGTATCACTCCAGAGTATATGAATAGCGGAGATAACATTCGCGAATATTTCCGAATGCTATCAGTGACAGCCGACAGCTTGGCGCCTAATGTTGATTGATGTGTGTCAGTGCTCTCACATATCATTTTGAATTGAGCGCACTAGAAATGTCAGAACTCGTGATATCGGCTGTATAAGAGCAGTATTTCTCTGTCAGATTAACAAAAGTCTACTACATGGTAAAAACCAATGTGACGGACTTACGGGGCCTCCCTTAATAGGCTGCGTTTGTGTGTGTGAGGCAGGAGCAGTAAGAGTGTAACTAACAGACGTATGTAATATATTATCGCCTCTCGGCGCAAGCCACTCAGCTGGCGTGCAGTGCTATACTATTATCCTTTTCACCACATTATTTTATATATGGAGAGCATAGTTCAAAATCTAACGCTTTTTTCTATGGTTGTGTTTTTCGAATCCGGTTGTTATTTTTTCAGATACGGCAGCCTGGAAAAGCCGTTTTTGGCCGTTTTGAGGGGTCCGAAAACGATATTTGTAATATATGTGTCTAGTTTCCAAAACTATACCGACAAAGTGAGTTCTTTCGGAGATTTACAAATATAACGTACATTAAATAATTTCATTTAAAAAAAAAGAATAATCTTAACTCGCTGCAACGCCTTTGAAGGGCAAGTAGTGAGGTGAGGCCTTTTAAATTTAGAAAGTGTTTTAAAGATTATTTATTGTCTGCCAAATTAGCATCTTTGCAGGTAGTTTTATGCAGCCGATGGCGGAAAGGCAAGACGCTAGTTTAGTTTTTTTTGCGCTTGGAGGAGATGAGACAAGTGTTGAGCATGCAAGTGTCGGCCTTATCGTCCACGTTTTTCTAGGCTTAGAATATGGTGTGTTGTGCCGCGATTACACGCAACTCAAAGTGAAAGTGAAAGAGATTGTGGTCAGCGCTTAACATCGAGGTCTTCAGCGCTGGTGAGGGATGACATGAGGCGAGTGTGGAGTACAGCCGGAATGAAGGGGCGGGGGAAACAGGAGATCTCCGAGAAAACCCGCCGACCAACGGCATCGTCCGGAACGATTCCCACATGCGAAAATCCGGGGACCGAACCCGCCGGGAATCGAACCCAGATAGCCTTGGTGGAAGGCGAATGGTCTGACCATTCGGCCACCGCGGCCCCAACTCAAAGTGAAGAAATCAGTAGCAGTAGTAGTAGTAGAATTGTAGCCGGCATATAAAGGTATGGAACTGCCATTATATTCTCCCAATACTCACTCCGGAAGTATAGACATAAACTTGTAACAAATTCATAGATTTTTGTTGGATTTGTTAGTTCTTTTATTACATACTGAGCTATAATAGAAACTCACAAAACACTGAAACCTATATAAACACTTCAGACGTTATAGAAAATTCACCTGCTAGAGCAGTCTCGCGACCAGGTAATGTCGATCACCGGGATCTTGATAAATGCCTATTATACTTTTCACGGTTTTAAGATGGCGAGAATAAAAAAAAAACTCTATGTTTTCTGCATGATAAATATTTTATCATTGCTACATCCGCATCGCTTTATCTATACGTTATTTATCATCATATCATTAAAAATGCCTGACTACCGTCGAATATAATTTAACATCTAAATCTTTATCACTACGCCCACGATCTTGGTTAGGAATATCTATGAAATACACACCTCCCCATTAATACAAATTTACATTCCCTTATAAAACAACGAGATGTCAGACGTAAAAGTTTGCCTCAATAAAATTTCCTTCGTACGCTTAACAATGTACTATCATGTCTTAAGATTTAAAAAAAAAATATTTCAGTGATAAGAATGTACGTGTTATGAAGATAACCGAAACATTTTTCAGAGAAATTTTAGTGTCTTTATAAACAGCTGTCAAAACAAACCTCGCTATTGCCGACGGAAAATAAGTTAGCGCCACTTGAGGTGTATATTCTAACAGAAATAGCGCTGTGAAAATACAGACGTACACAGCATGGGCCCTTTAGGCGGCCGCCTTGTGAAGACTGTGTTTGTGTGTGTGAGGTGACAATCTACGAGGCGCTACGAGCGACGCCAGTGGTCATATGTATAGTGATATCGCCTCTATGGCCAAAAACAGGCAACGTTCCCGCCGCGCCGTAATGTTGTTATTGTGAGACTTTAAGCGGTGACGCTGTCATTGTATTATTGAGACCTTCATTGTATCCTAGTCCAATGTAATTGTAGATTTTCGCTACATCAACTTTTAGAAACAACCGTCTGAAAAAGCCGCTTTTATCCAAGTTCAAAGGCTTTAAAATAATGCTTCCAGTGTGCCTGGTGTCTTATAATAAGTCACATTCACAAGTAGAATGAAGTGTGTTTTCTTTTCGTAGATAAACATTGTGGACGCACGTTTACTGGGCTCTGAGAAATAGCGAACTCCGAACACGCTGCATGCAGTTCGAGCGTCATCCAGCCAACGGCCTTAAAAAGCCACGACTGTGCGTGCTTTCGTCTTACGGCTTTCAATATATGTAGCTAGAGACTGGAAATTTCGCGAATTCAATTACATGCAGGCTAGAATCCATTATACTATGCATACTCAAGCCCCGACTATTAGTCAACTAGCTGCTACTCAGTGGAACAGCATACAATGCACGAATATACGGGGCTCGAGTATGCATAGTACAGTGGATTATAGCCTGCAGGTAATTGAATTCGCGAAATTTTCCAGTCCCTATATATAGCGTATTGTTGTAATGAGGTTGAACGGCGAAGAAAAATAATTTGAACATAAATTACTGCAGCACCATTTCGTCCCTTATGTGTTCGGCTACAACATATATAGTCATCGTTGTATTATCGAGCCTTGCACCTGTGATGTCATTGTCGTTATGTCTTACACGCTTATGAATAATTATGTTTTGTAGTATATTACTAACATTTGCTCTCAAAAAAACACTTCCTTTGTTATAACACAAAGTTTGTGTAAGTGTCAAGAAAAATGTTAACAAAAATTGTTTTACTATTAAAATAGTTCATAGTATTAATTTTTATCAGGTTAGTTATACCTTTTCAGAGAAGCTTTATGTCGAGAAAAAAATTTCCAGAAGAAATAAAATAACGTTTTTACCCTACACTTATAAATTTTTCCTTTTCGGTAAAGATACTTTGCAGCGGCTCATATCCGAACTTAGTGTTGTGGCAGCAGAAGTGTTTTTATTTTGATGCGTTGTCTTCGTTTTAGCTTATTTTTTGTCCTTTAATTGGTTATTATTCTGGTCTGCTGTTTATTTTCATATCCGCTTTCTCTTTTCCCTATCTACTTTGAAACAGTTCCATGTGGGATTTTATGTTTTTCAACTACAGGTAATCTGCTGTGACTGTTATCTTGTTCCTTTTTTTTTTTTTTTTACGGCATTGCCTCAATAGGTACTTAAAACTGAAATCATTCATATTTCTAATAGCCGATGCAGAGTTACAAGTCATTGCGTAAATGGAAATTTAAATTTGCAATATGGCGGAAGAATACACAATGATAAGAAAGAAAACAATAAGCTTGGGTAACAAATGAGAACGATATATGTTACACTGGAGAATGTATGCAGACATAATCGTTGCAGAAAATCGACGCCATGCGGAGTAACGTTATCGCTCACGTTCTGACATGAAAATGTCGATATCTGTGACAAAGTTTGCCGAATCTCTGGCATGAAGTGTATGATAGTTTCGTTATGTTTCATTTAATTATTTTCCATTAATTCAGTCGAGCGCATATGTTAATTCGCTGTGAACCCTAAACTTAATTTTTTTTGTATACAATTATAAATGAAATGGCTACGTGAGCAAGTTGGTTTACTATATCGATGACTTATTCGGTAGCTTAGAATTAAGTTTGTAGCATTTAACTAACGTTTCTAAATACGAAATATAAGTTATGCAGTGAAGATGATACGAAATATATGAAGCGAAAATGGAACAGAATAAAGGAAAAGTAAGGAAAACGGGAGGACTTAAAAAAAAAAAAACACTGACGTTTCCCACGTGGTGGAACCCCACTGGGAATTGAATTCGAACTGCTGAGGTGAGAGGAAAGTCGGCTAACTACTACATAATTGTAGCCTTCGGAGAATGATGGACATTAATCAAACTGAGCCATACTAAATTACTAATTACTCAAGTACATGATATTTTTGAAAGATTCTTGCAATGTGGGTGAGTTACAAGCCAAATAAGTATTTTGGACATACGCCATTGCTGCAAATAGTGTGCCACAGAAAACCAGCGAATACACTCAAACACAAAAACAGAGAAGTAAACAAACTAAAAGGACTTTGTTTGAAACTGGTAAACATAGGCAAACATATACAATTCCAAAAAAAAAAAAAGTCAGTGAGTTACAAGGAAAAAGAACACAAACGAGTATCGAGGCACCAAAAAACAAACCAAAGAAGAAAAATATGTATAACTCAGATTATTCCACAAAGGGAATTCCGTCAGTAAGTAAGGACAAATATTATTACCAACAAACAGACAAAACAAACAACAGAAAAGCTGGATGTAAACGACACTGTAACCTGTCCCCGTCTTCAGGCACGTACACGGTCCGTTATTTATTTAGTTCCTGCAGTAATAAAGATGGCGAATAAGTAGTTGATTTTGTTTCGTAACGATGTCACTACGATCGCAAGCGTTATGATATTAACACTTCCCGTCTCGACAATGTTAAAACAGCCTAACTGCAGTTGTGTCGCTAGCGCTTATTTTGGGAACTAAACCAGACAGCAAGGGACAAAGCCGTTAGCGTTGGTAAATGTGCTAGTGTCGGGCTCGGTAACATTCGGGAATGAGACATTCAGTTTCAAAATAGACATTTGTGAACAAGACTAGCGGTGTGTAGGCATGCCATTTTATGTAAATATTAAGTGATAAGAATGTAGATCCGAAGAAAAATGAGTGCATATATCCAGTGTTGTTTTTGTGAGAATTGAGGCGTATAGGAAGAAGAAGGATCTGTTCACCAAAATGGTGTTTTGAGTTAAACGCAAACGAAGTTTTGTTATTAGTATGGTGATGCTGTATAATTAATATAAAAACAGGCAAAACTGTCTAATCGCATCAGAAAACAGCCAAATAATAGTTTAAAATCGTATCTGAATAGAGAACACATGTGTCGTCGTTTCGGGAAAATAAAATAGTCTCTTATTTTTACTGGTTACGTAACATCCTCTGGAAAATCATTTTGATTTCCGGAAAAAGGGCCAATACGCCCTTCGTTCTTCTATCTAACGTCTCAAGTGTAAATAAGTTAAGCCCTTTTATTATACTAAATAAATTCATTCAGTATGTCCGCCATTCTGATTGAACTCAGGAAAATAACTTGTGTACATTTAGCGATGTTTGAACGGATCGGCTGTTGTCGGTATCACTGCTACAGGAAGGCTGTAGTTTACCTGGAAAAGGCATCACAAGCACCTATAGTAATTTACTTTTTGGGGAATAGGAAATTGGCAGTCTGCATCGTTGTACTCATATTTTAATTAAGGCTTTCAGATTTAGTCATCAATATCTATACATGCATTATTTGATAACCCTAAAACGGCGTGCATATATTAATTTCATTTAATTATTTGGTCGATCATACGCGTCCTGGAACAGCACAAGGCATCCATAGAAATAGATAGGAGTCGACCAGCGCACGTTTAAGGTACCAATCAAATATTAGTTTACCAATTATGTCATCGTCGTTGGTCAGTTTTCATTAATTCCTGAGTTTATCGCAAAGTACAATATTTCGCCACAGATATGTTGTAGATTTAATTTAAATGAAACCACCTAAATAGTAATTCCAACACCGCATGTGATGTCTTTCTTTGAGCGATAGCAGCAGCCAATTGGCTGCTTGCAGGTACAGCAATCTGCCGTGATTAAACCTGTGATTGGTTATTTTTTATTATTATGGGTGCACAGTCGTCTAGGAATATATGGATAGACATGGGCCAATCTTTTGCCGCGGTGTTACATCTCCATTAAATAAGACGCCCGAGGCGGAAAAAGTGATTTCTGTGAGCGGGGTTTTCAGTGTTGGTGAGCAGTGGTGTGAGGTGAGACTGAATAAGGTTACTTCTAGATAGGTTGGGAAGATCAATCTTCAAAGTTTGTCACAGGGGAAATTTTTTCCACTTGAATGCTGGTATCGGTAAGAGTTTGAACTGACCAATAATAGAGCTTTCCTGAATTTTAAGTTTCCTGGAGTTGATAATTTTAAAGCCAAAATTGGTTTGTATTTCACTTTAAAGCAAATTAAATGACTTATCTCTTTACCAACGCCCAGTTAAATTTAATTTTACTACGGTTCTGTATTTTATTTTAGGTCCGTTAGCGACAGCAGCTAAACTAGCGGCAGAATGTTTCCCTGTGCCAGACTCTCCCTTAAGAAAACACATTTTAAGTCACACCTGTAGTAGAATTGACCTTAGTCTGAAGCAGCGCCGGAATGAAGGAGCGGTAAAAACAGGAGGTCCCCGAGAAAAGACGCTGTCCAACTATATTGTGCTCAGGTATGTACCAGTCACTGAAGTTTTATAATTTATTATCAAATAACAACAGAATTTTACAGGTATCTACCATTTAATTAAGGGGAAGAAGGGGGGTGGTTCTCGAGTGGCCTCCCACCAAGGCGATCCGGGTTCGATTCCCGGCGGGGTAGGTCCCCGGATTTTTGCATATGGGAATCGTGCCGGATGATGCCGTTGGTCGGCGGGTTTTCACGGGGATCTCCCGTTACCCCCGCCCCTTTATTCCGGCGCAGCTCCATACTCACCTCATGTCACCTTTCGCCAGCGCTGAAGACCTCGATGTTGAGCGCTGACCACTCACTCACCTCATTTAACTGGAATGCTGTGTTTCAACGAGAATATTATTATAGTGTTGTGTTTGAATGCCTTACATGCACAACTGCAGCTCTGCTTCACGGTCAGTGATTGGATGTTTGCAACTCCTGGGTTTTTGGGGTTCCACCCACAGACCACAGACATGTGGTGTCGCAGTTACCTTGTTCCTGTTGGCACAGTCAAATAAGACGAAGCTCACAAAGACAAGCTGCCAATAACCACAACAAATAAGTAAATAAACAAATATATACATACACACATACACAAATATGTACAATACATAAAATCCAGGGTTTGTACCAACTACTAACGCGACAGAGACACACAGACAGTCCCCAAAAGAACGAGCTACTTCAGTGTCACATTCCCGTCGTGTCGTCGACCGTCCAACGACCGGCGTGTAAACCGGGAAAAGAACCGTGTACAGTAATGAGCAAACAACCTGCAGCCGTTCGCCAGCTGTTCTCGGCAATGCATGGAGTAGCTGGAATAGTGTCGGGGAGGGCGGCTAGGAAAACAAAACAGGGCACACATTCGTTCCTCACGGACGACGTCATGCTTTGTAAGGCCGTTATTAAACTATCATAGTTAGGTATATGACATACATATTTGATAATTTACACGAAGAAAGGAAACATTATCATAGGTTCCTGCAACCAGTATTAGGACCTACACTACATCATTCATTTTTGATTATTTATAATTGTTACAAAATGAATGAACAGCAGTATTGTGCTATATTGATGCATATGTTACTTCAGTAACACAAATATTTTTATTTTTAAAAAGTAGCAAACCACAAAGGGGTTAAAAGTTTATTACTAAATTTTTCTTCTCAGTATTGACACAGTAATACATTAATTTTTCCGATCACATCCATTGCAATATTGCTAACAGTCTCTGCAATTTGACTCAGCAATGTCACACGCATATTCCTTATTTATAATCAGCATGTTTACTTTTGTATAATATTTTATTTACTTAATTCTCCGACGTCAACAATTTAGTTGCAGCATCTTTCCACGTATAAACCTCCCTGACGCCATTTTTGTTTCAAATATGGAAATCATGTTCTCTCTGCGAACACATATTATCATAGACATTTGATAATAGTTAGAGATGATGGTTTATCGCGGGAAAACTAGACTGTTCGCTGTATTTCAACGTACGATCAGCTTATATAAATATTGCTGCCTTTCGCTTGTATGTAAATCTGTTGTCCTATTTGAATATGCCAATAAGAACCCCACTGTTGTTATATATTACGCCTATTATTGGTCTGCAGACAGCTAAGTTGTGTCAGGCCTATATCACCCAATCATACATGTTTCAAGAAACTACAGTGTTTTCCAGGGTATGTTAGCACAAACAGTTTTTGCTATATACCATCTCGTACAGCAGCCAGTCATA
This sequence comes from Medauroidea extradentata, assembly GCA_003012365.1. Lineage (NCBI taxonomy): Eukaryota > Metazoa > Arthropoda > Insecta > Phasmatodea > Phasmatidae > Medauroidea > Medauroidea extradentata. The sequence continues at coordinate 37,517 of PNEQ01069598.1, read as the reverse complement.
CATACTGCAAGAAACTACGGCGTTTTCGAGGGTATGTTGGCACAAAACATTTTCGCGGTATTTCATCACTTAACTATCGTCTCTAATAACTAGAGACATTCAAAATTCGCGTTATTTTCTGACAGCTGACTAGACTCCAAGTGACTATATGCTCGTTCGACGTCTCCCGCTGGCCGATATTGTCGTGACTTACCGCGGAGAATGCTTACACGGTAGAGAGGCCAATCTCTGTAAAGACGTAACACACTTTAATGACAACACATACAAGTTCGTGGCCTATTGAATCGCAGATTACGCTATGTTATGTATAGGAAAGTGAAGTTTAGTCTGCTACCAAATTATTACGCGGATTTTGCATGTCTCTACTATTAACAGATCATCTGAGATCATTGTTTAGTTATTACAGTGTAATATGTATGATTACATGTGCTACATCACAGTTCCATGCCGTATAACTATGACAGTTAAATACCGACCTCCCTCCTCCCTTCCTTCACTCGCAAGCTACAGACACCCCGATAAAGGGTTGCCAACCTCGGCGGCACGCGACTGCCGGCTGGCCGCGGGCGACGGAAGAGAAGACGACGGCGCAGTTTCGCGCGTCTGCAGAGAGGATATCCCCCAGCAGCTTTCGCTTCCGGCAGTGCGGAGTCTGGCACGTGGCGTCTGGCAACTTACTTCCTACCCACACACTCCCCGTACACACGCAGACATACTGATTTGTACGAACCATTCATCACGACCTATTGGCGCCCAAATCACGGCCGTTATACGTAAACATCTCAACCTAGTTTCCTCTGTCCCTTTTAATAGTTAGGTTTGGTTTAGGTCATTTTAAGTTGGTTTATGTGTGTTTAAGTTAGTTTAGGTTAGGTTACAATTGCAATATATTACCACTACATACTAACCTCTAGTACGATAGCCATAGATGTTTACAGTATTTTAGTTTTTTTTTTCTTTCGATTGTTCATAGTTTATTTTAAATATCCACCGGCATTCTGAAATGTGGAATTAAAGGCAAAATTGCCCGTTTGCTATAAAACAAGTTATGATTTGCTTGACAAACGACTAAAATCTCTCTTGCAATAAATAAATGTAGTTTACTACAAACTCACAAATTTTGCCAACATTTGGGCGCTAAAATAAATTCCGAAGCCTGGAGTAAGGGTAGGGGGAGGAAGGCGAAGTGGCAAAGGAACGCAACCCCTCCCCCTTCCTTTTCCTGGCTGCCAAACTATTTGCTAAATAATGTCATCCCTTCTTATAATCTGGTGTTACATTTCTTTCCAGCTCCCTCACTGATTCGGTATCGGTATTAATGTGTTCCCCTCCATTAATTTTCCATACACCTAGTACATTTCAGAGTGACTCACACGTGGTAAATTTAGAACATATTTAATTTTGAAGGCCCTCTTGACAGGCATTTACCACTATTATATGTATATGTGTGTGTGTGTACCTCAGAGGCATAAAATACTAAGTCACAAAACTTATATTTTTTCAGGAGAGCAGTTTGAAGAGTGTGATACACTAGTGAATTCAGCAGTTTAACACCCAAAATTGTGGGTTTTTGAGACAATACGGACTTTGTGTTGTATGCCATTAGAAAGTACTTCAAATTATGTTGACGTTTATGTTGAAAAGTGCATTTTGAGAAAAAGTGGACATAATGTCATATGCCTCCGAAGTACAGATATATACTGGGACTGAAGTTGTCGGAGTTGCCAGAGCTCTCGCGAACCACCAAGGCAATCCGGAGATTCGTTTCCCGGCGGTCTGCCGCTCCCACGTGATTGTAAAACGTGGCGGACGTTGTCGCTGACCGGTGGGTTTTCCCGGGGTAGCCTCGTTCACCCCGTCCTTCTCATTTGATACGGGCGAACTAGGCCGCTTATTGGCTGCCCGAGACTGTTGATACCAGTCCCGTGTCTGTTTGGCTCCTGCATGTCACGGCAAGTTTCCTAATGGCCTGAGTGCCGGCGTTTCCCCACTTGTTGCTGGCCAGCGGAGCCGTTTTGATGCCGTGTGTGACTGAGATCGCCGTCCCACCGGCTGTTTCACTTCTGTATTCCTAAATATTCTGTGGTCCTGATGTGTCCACAGTACGGAGGAGAAAGTGCGGAAGGACTTCACGTCTAGGGATGCTCTAGTCGTGGGCGTGTTCACTACGGAGAACAGCAGACGGTGTGGTATGCAGACTGCAGTGGGAAGTAGCACCATTATTTTCACGCCGGACATGCAACCACCGTGATTCCTCGTCAACGACCAGCTGCCGGCGAGAACAACTTGTGTGGCAGCGCTAAGCCTAAGTACCATGGACAGCCTATAATTAACGCCCCAAATTGTTTGAGAGCCTTACGTGCACCTCTGCGATTTCACTTAGTTGTTATGGGTAGGGACCTAAAATTTCGCGTTTTCTTTTGGGCACTAACTAGATTTCCAACAACTATAAGTTCGTGTCACTTTCACAATTGGCCCATTATTTATTTGACACTTCTTTGAACTCGCTGATTCAATAATAAAAGTGTAAATAAACAAAGGCGCTTGTCACTTTGTCAGCGAGCAGCCAATGAACTGTTGATGTCTACTTGAATGCACATACATTTTTGGAGGCTAGCCTACATGTCAACGAACCCGCGAATTTTCGGGCTCTAACTATGGTGGAATCACATAGGCAGGACAAAGCGACATGACAATAGCGATGCGACACTAAAATTTATCGTTATTGCGAACACCAATTAAGCTGTCATGCGACATATATCTATATATATATAAGGAAGTGCCCCACTCACTGACTGACTGACTCATTCATTCATTCATCATCAACGCCCAGCCCAAACCACTGGACCTAGAAACGTGAAATTTTAAGGGAAGTTTCCCCTTGTGGCGTAGGCGCGCACTAAGAAAGGAAATTTTGAAATTCGGCTATTAAGGTGGTGAAACGAGGTGAAATGTATTTTTTGCAAATCTTTGATATTTCTCGAACCCGACGGGCTATCGTCGTCTTATTCACTTCATTAGGTCGCAAATACAAATGAATAGAAACTAATTTCAGGATTTTTCGAAATTTTTATATTAAGGAGGTGAAAAGCCGTTTAATTCGTTTACAGTCAATCCTCTCTTCCTCTTAAACCACCTGAGATATCGAAGTGATTTTTTCTTTAAAATGAAGCTTACGCAAATACCTAAAAGGCAATTTCAGGATTTTTCAAAATTCGTTTTTGAAAGCCGGTAAAAAAATAATACAGTTTTTTGATTAATCAGTTGTATCACCTAAACCGTTAGAGATATCGAGGTGGCTTTTGTCTTATAATGAAACATGAGTAAATACCTAAAAAGTAATTTAACGATTTTTGGAAATTCGTTCTTGAAAGCCTATAAAAAAATAAAACGTGTTTAAGAATAATATTTCGTAACACCTGAAATAGTTCAAAATTTGTTTCCTTTTTATTTCTTGCTTATAGTTAAACTTCTTTGGACTATAGCCTGTACACGCGAAATAACTCTCATGGCCTGTCTTGAATAATTTGTATTTAAGTCTGTGGAGTTGCGGTTTTTTTTTTCTTTTTGCTAACCCACCATAAATAATACCTCTTTGGACTGTAGCCCGTACATACGAAAGTATGATTACGACCTGCCTTTAAGTATTCACTCGGGTACTGTACAAAGTTTGTGGTGTGAGAGGGGTGGGGTTACGGGTTCGTATCCTGTGCAAGTCTTTGCGATGGGACATGACATGACATCATACGAGCATATTGCGTGCGCTCTTTTCACTGAGCTAAGACAATTTATAGTTCACTGTTATTGAGTACGCTAGCTGTTAAATGCCTTCATCACATATTTTATCCAGAGTTACTGTTTGTATTACATAATTTCACGC
>PNEQ01069598.1:0-24766 GCA_003012365.1 Medauroidea extradentata | reverse complement strand
CAATATAGTTTGAAATATTCACAGAAATTAGTGTAATAATTATCGCAGGCATAGACTCGTTAACCAATGTCAGACTGTTCTAATAAAATAAACGTCCATTTATTCAAATGTAAGCGTAAAAAACAGATTCCGACTTTGCTGTACGTATGTAGTTTGAATCGATTCATCCAAAATTTTTAAATCCAAAATTGATTAGTTGGCGGTTTGAAACAACCACCAAAGGAATTCATAACTTGGTAGTATTTGCGTACGTTTTGTTATTGGTTTGATTTTTTATTGCCTTTTAAACGGTTGTAACTCTAATAAAGTGGTTAGCAATCAAAACCATTTCGTCGGTTGTTACTGGTTGCTACCGTAGGGCAAGTCTGGACACCCGCCTATTTGCCAACGTATTTTTGACCCATGCATTTGTTGACTGGTATAGGCCGTTCGGAAGAAAGTGAACACTAAATATTTAACCTTTGAAAAATATCACTAGCTGTTACTGCATGTAATTCAACATTACCGATAGTCACTTTACTGCTTGTGTGGTTGGCTAACACAACATAGTTCCGTGTTTATTCGTATTTAAATACAACAATACTGAAACAAAATCAACAGACAGCGATATAGTTGTATTTTATATAATTAATAAACATATTTTTTATCAAACTATATATGTACCTATCGACTGAACAACTTATCTTACACGCGCAAACATAAAGTGACGTGTCCCAGGAGGTTAGACTTTTCCCGTCGTTAGCTGTTACACGCGGAAATATACGAATTGGCTGCAAATAGATCTGTAGCAGGGCTTTTTCGAGTGTTCACTTTATTCCGAACCGCCTATAGTTGACTGTATTTCCGCTGGCGCGCTGCGGTCTAGATTAAGCATGTAAACATAGGAAACGACCAGTTTTTGGTCAAACATGAATACACTGTTACAAAAACTTACTATTCCTTACAGTACGTACATTTATCTTTCTTTGTGTTAACCTATGATGATAGAAGCTTCCAAACAAGTGAACTTCGATAACGCCTATCTTAAACACGCTAAGCTCCGACCACTGCCAGCGGCAAAATCATCAAGTAATAGTCAACAAGGGAGTCAAGTTTTCTTATGAGTGTTCAGACCTGTTCTTCTAAGGCCATGGTTGTTATCTCACACGAGGTAGTGAGACCATAGATAAAGAAGGTACGCAAGAAGTCGATCTTGGTATACATTTGAAAACAGCAGCAACTCATATCGATTGGACAAGATTCGATATGGAAACCAACAAGGGTGCACGACTTCAGCTATGCACACCTCTTCACGAAAGGGATATTTCGCGAGAAGGGATGGGCACAGGCTCATTGCAATGAATTAATTAAAATAATTAATTCTTGCCTTCGAGACGCGGTAGCGATAATGTCTACACTAACACGCAAGACAAATTGCTCCGTCGCCGCACCGCGCTCAAATGCTGTGCTGGCTTTCCGTTGCGCTGAATGAGATTGTTACGTTACAAAGTGCTAACATTGTGTTTTTAATTGTTGAAAGTTTACAGCAAATTTTGCAGGGACGTGAAAGTTGTGTTATGGCTAAGGCAACCAACGTTTGGCTGAATTTTCAAAATTGGTTTTCTCATTAACCAAGATAACCATAGCAAATCCACGGCTATAAGCACAGAAATGTTACATAACCTAGAAGGTATTTCATTGATACTAATATTACAATTTATACTTCAGCAAGTGTTAGTGTAAAAAACGTATGCTGCTCAGGTACGAATTCTGAGATCAACTGCCACTGTTACGTTTCTTTTTGTGTATGCTGCTGTTGTCTTCAGTGAATTGTATTTAAGCTTCAGTTTATTATAATGAATTTATTGATTATTTGTATACAGATGTATTGCCATGCTCATACAATAAAAAAAAGTAAGAGTGAATGGCGTACATCATAAAATATGGGTAAGTGAACATTTCTGAGTCGTTAAAAAGAAAAACTCATTAGATACAGAAGCTATACATAATTAACTTTGAGTTATCGCTATAAAATATTATTTTAAAATGTTCTAATCAGATAAGAAATCTAAAAAGAAGAGAATTTCACGAAGTGTACAATACAAAAATCTTACATGAAAATAAAAATCCAAAAGAAGCATGTGGTCTAGAATCAATGAAATATCTAATTAACGAAAAATTCATTCTACGAAAAATAGAATAACTAAGTGTGTATATGAGATAATTAAAGACAATGGTGAAACATCTGAATATTTATACAAGTATTTTGTCAGTATAGCAGGTGAACTAAAAGCAATATGACATTGACAACGTGCAAGTAATACACAGATAACCAATGAGCTATGAAAAAATAAAGTATCTTCTTCACTTGCACTAACAATACTGAAGTATTAGAAATTATACCTAGTTAGAAAAACTGGCCAACCTAAGTGCAAATAATGGCTATATACCGTATGGTCATACAGTGTTGTCTCTGTTAATCTAGCTGGTGAAGTACCAAACTGATGTAAAATAGCTACAGTAGTGTTTATATTCAAATGAGGTGCTAATAAATTTGCTGGAAATCATCGATCAGTCAGCATAATGTCAGTCTTTAGTAAAATACTTCTATATATTATTAAGGGTGGTCTTCTTCTCTTCTTGGACCAGAAGTCAGTAAATTACTATATGGTTTCAGAAATAATTGGATGACTTTGACAGCAAAAATAATACAATAAATTCAACTAACTCTAGGTAAAATCAAGCTATCAGGTGGGCTATTCATTGCTTATACCAAGGCATTGGTAGAGCAAATCATAAGTTACTGTTAAGATAGTTATAACTTGCTGGAGTAAGAGCCTGCTAGTTAAAATGGTTCACTTAGTTCTCAGATTATCGACAACAATTTACTAACGTTAGCGGAGTTTCTGGTACATTATTGTCAATACTTCATGGAATACCTCAGGAGTCAGTAAAAATTGCTGAAACTGAAAATAAAAAGTTCAATATTTTTTTTAAAAAATACAAATAATGTTTATTCTTTAATTTTATGAGCATGTCATTGTAGCCTGCATTGTGTTTATCCACTGTGATTTTTTTGAGTTCGGTATATCAGTTGGTTTTAGTGTAGTCGTTAAAACGGAAACATGCAAAATATGGCTTTAACAAGCCATTACGCGAAATATATGAGAGATAAAAAAATTCCATAAGAGCCAAATTTAGTCACATTTTGTGTCTAAAACAAGAAAAAAAATATCTGGTACAAATACAAAATAAAATAATGACGATGAAAATTGCGGTAGACCGCGCCCTTAAGATTCAAAATTAACGAACGGAGTCTCAACACAAGTAAGACTAAACAAATGTTATTTATTTCACAAAATAAACCATTATCGCCTAGTTCCGTTAATATGGTAGGTGTAAAGGGAGTAAGATAATCGAAAGAGTCAATAAATTAGAATATCTTCGGTTATTTATTAACGGAGACTTATTGAATTCTTTACATAACGCAAAGTAGGCCTACATAATGGAAAAGCCGTCGCCTTAAAAGTGTATATTACGCGTTTATACATTCCCATTTTGTTGACTTGAATGCAATATTGGATGACCGTCCTAAAACACACTTACGTACTCTGGAGACACTGAAACGACAAGTCCTGAACTAGTGTTTCATCTCCCGCGTAGTACTCATAACGTTGACGTATTTACTCACATTAAAACTAAACCCATTTACGTAAATGTTAAACTAACACTACAACTTCACATATACACACTGACAACAATACAACAACAAGAAAACAAATGCACGCCCACATTATTATATCAATGAAAAATATAATACACTATGTTATAGCACAACAACCTATGAAACAAATTGTATACTTGACAACCACCTGATATTTCCAACTGTGAATACACGAAAAAATACAAAAAGAAACTGCTGCAGTATATTTTCATTAAGATTAATGGTAAGTAACGTATTAAATATAATGACCCCATACTGAATTTTTATACCTTATGGAAGTCTTTCTTGCTGAATTCTGTTCATATGTTCATGTATTCAAGGCAAAAAAAAAATATGTTTATGTGTATACAACTCAATTTGTACGTATTTACTGTATTTTTTTACTGTTTAATTAAGTTTATACCTGTGTAACTTTTATAAGAAACGAAATTTGATTTACATTTCCTTTAATATAGTGGTACTTTCTATTGTGCTTTTATGGTTTGAAACTCCTTATACGGTTATATGAAATTATAGTTACAGTTTATTTGGCCATCGTTAGAGAAACTGGAAAATCGCGAAAATGTTTAAGATAGTCTCCAATAAACTGTAGTATATTAACCGTGGCACGTGTGAACAGTTTTGGAACAAATCACACATGTTCTGTGTTCAAGCTGTACAGTTCTAACTGGGTTTGTTGTAGAAAGAAACAATGCTTCTAATAAACCATAGCTAGAGCCACTGATTTTTGGTGAAAAGAATTCTGCAACGACTTGTTTCAATGCCTTACGTGCACACCGGCAACTATGGTTCGTGGTTATTGGCAGAATATAATAGGGCAGAGGCGTGACTCATTTAACTGCACCAACCAGAACAATGTTACCGCGACACCACACGTCCGTGATTTGCGGGTAGGACCCCGGGACGCGGAAAGTTAAAAACTTCCAATCTCTGACCACGAAGCAGAGAAACATATGTTCACATAAGGCATTGAAACAAATTGTTGCAGAATTCTTTTCACCAAAAATCAGTGGCTCTAACCATAGCCAATGTCGATACGAAACATTCAGTGTTAAGTACAGTATGTTGGAGCCTAGCAAATAGTCAACTATTCCCGCGATTTTCCAGTGTCTCTAACCCACCGTGTATAAACTACATACACCCTTAGAGAACAATTGAAAATTCGTATGTAAAAGTGTAATTCATATATTAAATAAATACATACATGAAACACATAAGTAATTTATACAGGTATTAAAGTTTTTATGACATACAATGAATAGGTCGAAATTATTGATATTTTATTAGTTCACCACATTCGTCACGTTTTCCCTGCAGTGGAAGATACGTGCTTGCGTCTGTTCGACGTACGATTTTTTTCTTATACTTGCAGTAGTTAAAAATAATCTTAAATATTCCAGCCCACTTTAATAATATTTTGTTTTTAGTATTGTTTTACTTTATCGTTTCAAATATAACATTTCTGTCGTTTGTTTGTTTATCATACATACATTTTTTTAAGTCTATAAATGGTAGACACATGAAAAATTAACGTTTTATTTTGCGCACACGCTAGAATTGCAGCAACTATAAGTTCGTGTCACTTCCTCAAATGACGCTTGATAAAATCCCGGAAATTTCGAGGATTCAACTTAGTAGAGGGTGAATTTCTAAGTCATTTATATGTTGGAAACTTTTTCGATCGGATCATAGTTTATTAAACGTGATCTTGAGGACCTCGAACCAATGGTGAACATGCATAATAACACTCACGGACTCCCGCGCTACGTCGTCAAATGTTCGAATGCTCACTCACTGTAGCAGCAGACAATATACAAGTATCTGAAGACATAGTGTACACTGGACTATGGAGTCTAGCCTGTTGGGCGTTGAACACGCAAAATATCCGAGACTCTAGCCCTTGACTTATTTGAAATTCCCTGGAAGTATCAGAACCAATAATAGAAATATGCCTTAACGTGCAGCTAATGAACAGCTGTTGTCTGCTCAATACGTGGTTATACTTGGAGGCTAGCCTAAGGGTCAGTGAACCCGCTAATTTTTCCGACCTCTGTAGAGTTTAAAGACAACTTATTTGTAACATAATTTTTTTTAAATATATACAGGCTGTTCACGAAAAGAAAGGATGAATTTCTAAAGTTTATTTATTTCTCAAAAAAAAAAAAAAAAAAAAATAAAGCAGAAAACCTAAAGACAGTTTATATGAAAACGTATTAATAAATACATGAGCATTTGAATAGTAAATTCCAGAACATAATTTAAAAAAACTAGAAACGAATTAACGTAAACTGACAACATTTAGTCAGAATATTATTTTATGTAAAACCTAAGGAGAAGCTATATGAAAACGCTTATTTATATGAATCCCTCTACCCTAATGAAATAGCAGGGGTGGTCACAATTAAATTGTGTGTAACTTTTATACTGTCAATAGAATCGAACATTTAAAGTTTAATTGTAATGTGATATATTGAATAAAAATGGTCGCTTTATAGCAAACGTATAGAACCCATCGTTTTGATACAAAACGCACATGAAGCTTGGGCGCAACGATACTGAGCCTAGCGTTTAGGCAATATTGCATACATACGTGTTTTATCCCGCTGCGTCTCATAGACGTGGATGTTAGCAATAAATAACGTGTATCGTAAATTAATGAGCTCGGATAACTAGCTAGCGCTTCGTTCCTGGCATTACTGCTGCAGCTGAAGCTGCATGTGTGTTCTGAAGAATAGTGACTGTATCCGAGGGCAGGTACCACACCACGAGATACAGACTTTCATACTCGGAGCTCGTTGTCGTCCGCCGTTTCCTCACAGATGACATGATGACATGAGGTCCTACAATCGAGCAGAGACGGAATTCAAGGGCGAAACTGGAGTACCCCGGGAAAACCCACCAACCAATCGTCCGCAACGTTTCCCACATCCAGGACCTACCCCACCGGCAATCAAACCCGGATCACCGTAATGGGAGGCAAGTGGTTCTGACCAGTACACTGCTGCGGCACACTTGACGCTGCAAACAGTGTTCAGAAGCCTTGAAACATACTCAGATAAAAAAAAGATATCAGCACAAATGCTATGAGCTGAATATGAAAATTTACTGAAATTCAGTATTATTAATCGCAAACTGGTTAAAATTATTGAGGAATAACTGTACCATTATTATAACGAGATTAAAAGAGACAGATGTTCTCCACTACGACGAGATGGGCTGACATGGAGAATGAATGTTTCAGTAGCGGTACGTATTATGAAAGTATAACGAAGCTCTTGAAGGATCAGTAACTGAAGTATTATAGGCTAGTTACGGCAAAATTAGCTATTTAGACGACCTGGTTATTTTTTATTTCTTTTTCGGCCACTTTTTTGATACGCATAAACATTACAATATTAGAAATAAACAGAGTGTTCCTGAATAAAGATTTAAGTTCGTCATGTTGCAAGAGATACGAAGACGCATAAAACGTTACAATACGCTTAGGGTCGCAGAGGCTGAGGAATAATCGTAAATTGACACACAATGTGTGGTCTCTGAGGTTCACAATTTGCTTCGACGTAGCAACAAATAGCTGTATACGTCGTCTACCAGCGCGTCAAGTGGGCCGAGCTGACATATCGTGGGCTCGCATTGGTGTATCGGTCAGGGGTCATTCCTAGGATAGTGATAATACTGCAGATTAACAGATATCACGGGGAGCTGCAGTTTCCACTGTCCTTTCATTCCGGGCCAGCTACACTATCACCTCAGGCAGCCTCATTCGTTTCCGTGCTACAAATACGTTTACCAGCTGTAGCGGTCAAACTGGCAACGCTGCAATTATATTATAATATGCATACACGTCAGAAGAGCTGGTAGAGAAAATGAAGATATTTCGTGAACTACGCCAGTTGTTGCTGCTTCCAACGCATATTGCGAACCTCGCAGATTAGCATATATAGTGTGTAAATATACGAGTATTTACAGGCCTCTGCGACCCTAAAGTACGGCTTCACTAACCTCTTCTAAGCATTTAAAATTTGTTAAAGAGGGCTAACAGAATATTTAACACGTTAAATCATCTGTTAATCCTCTTTAACTAATGTTAAATGCTTAACAAAGGTTGGTGAAACCGACACTTAGTGTACAGTATTATTTGACTAATCTTCGCATCCCCTACAACGTGACGAAGATCTTTAAACGTTATACACGTCCGGTTTATATCACTGTCAGACGGTCATCAAACTGCTAACTTGACCTTCAATCGCCTATACACGTATGTATGACGCAGTTCCAGTCTTGTGCGCGATCGAAAGGTTGTTTTCATCCCGTTATTCTGTAGTTCTGCTTCGGTTATCAGTCTGATGCAAGCCTTTCCCTCACAGTAAGACCAGGATATCCTCATTCCTAAAGCTCGCTCGCTCTCATCCTTTCTCTCTACATATATCTACACACCTCTCTCTCTTTTATCTCTCCTGGTATGTCGCAGTACGTTTGTTCAGTTCAAGTATTACGTTGACAAGAACTTCTTTCTCTCTTGTCGTTTCCTTCACACCCCACTGTCTGTTGCCCTTTTTCCCCTCACAACTGTGTCGCGTAAGTGTCGGATATAATTTATAAGTCATTTACGTTTTTGGCTTTAATATAAAGTTTTTAAAATACACCGTCCATGACTGTCTTCAATACTATCGATAATAATTTTTAGCATAATCGGGCACCTATAACCTTCATTGCTAGAGAGAATGAAAAATCGTGAAAATCTTTAGTGCAAAGTAGTCATCAGTCAATAGTATGTTGCGCCCTATGTGAGTGGACGATGATAACTTGAGAATGTTAAAATAATTACAAACGAAAAACAATTTATCAGTATCGGCGTAAACGGTTAAATGTGAAAATAATAAAAATCTGAGTAAGGATATTTGGCATGTACATACTACATTGAAAAGGTAAGAAAACATTATACGAGGAACTTTCAAGACAAGTGAATATTAAGGGAAGTATGGCCAAATACAAAAAAAAAAGTTAAAGTACTCATCTGTAGATTAAGTTAAATGATATTTAAACTATAAAAAAGTCAGCTTTCTTACCCCACTCTTTCATGAAAATAAGAGGTGGCCACCCTCATCCTGCATAAAATTACTTTGCCGTCAGATTTCGTGAACAACTTGTGCTGTCTATTCAAGTAGTACAGCATAAGGAACAAAAAGGCCTTCATGTGGCAAGCTCCTAGAATTCGGTGTTTACCATAAAAATGCATACAACTGTCGCTGTGACAATAACACAACGCCTGGTATGTAGGCAAGAATGGCTACTTCCGTCGAGGAATTGTCTTGTACGTGCCCTACGCATGCAGGAATATGCAACCTGTGATGTATTTATTTAACAGAACGTCGCAAAATCCAACCAAGTTTAAAAAAAAAAAACTTAGGCTCATTTCGGAACTCGGTAACAAATTTGGTTTTGCAGAGTTTTTACGAAATGAAATTTTATTTATTTATTTATTTTGAAAAAAAAAAACGCACAAATTTTAGAGACAACATGTTACGCAGAATTATATTTTAACATCCCTTCATTTCTTTTGTTCAGCGAGATAAACAAGTAAACAATTTTTAAACGTATTTTGATTCCTCATTATGTTCTTACAGGACGTTACGGTTTTTATAAAATTCATGGAATTTTCTCTAAAAAAACATTATGTACAAATGGTGCAAAACCAAATTAGTTGCCGAATTTACCGAGGCACCCGTAAGTATTTTTAACCTTACTTAGTAGGATTTTACGACATGCTACTAAACAACTGCGTCACAGGCTGCACTTTCCTCAGTGAATGGTGCGCATACAAACCAGTTCCTTGGTGGAAGTAGCTCTTCTTGCATACATACAAGACGTTCCTTATGATGTACTGATCAAATATACAACATGAATTGTTCACAATACCTGACGGCGAACAAATTTTATGCAATACGAAGGTGGCCACCCCTATTATTTTAATGAAAGGGGCAGGTTTACAGGTTCATTTCTCATAGGTTAAAGATCTTAATATCACTGAACACAATCCTCTGAATCGTAATTTAAATCCTAGGAAAGTTCCACATACAACGTTTGCTTTCTTTTTCATGATGAACCAACTACCGGAGTTTGGGCTATAAATGTCCTTACAAAACACGCACACACCTACACACATATGTATATTTGTATAAAATTATAATTCTATTACAGTTTCCTAACGTAACGAAATCATCCACCGACTCGGCACAGCGTGTTTTTTGTATGCTACGTTGTTTGGCTTCTGTAGTCTGTTCAAATTAAACTGAGTACTCCCCAACACTATAATATCTAAAAACTGTATTTTATTTTGGTCAAATATGTTCTGTGTTGAGATTGGTGAAACGTTTACATTGGTTTATAGTTTCAGGGAAGTTTTCAGGTAAAAAATATTAAAGATGATTGCAAAATGTCTGAAAGAAAAATTTAATCAGTGGTCAGTTTATCTTGAACAGTCCGTAGTTATGCGCTAATCTATATGAGTGGACACAGGTGAACGATAGCGGAAGAGAGCAAGGTGCTTGACGGTGGACTGGCAGCGCGGGAAGGCCTGTGTTCGCCCGAGGCGTCACGACGGACTGGTATGTCCCCCGCCCCTGCTACCACTGCCTGCTTGTTAAAGTCGCCGAAGAGGTCGCAGCATTATAACGGCTCTATGAGTGCGGGCCGACCCACTTGCTGCGCTGATCTGCCTCCCCTCCAATATTTCCCCAGCTCTCTCCTATCACCACCAGACGTGGTCACCTGCTTCTGGCATGCGGGTCTTCCCTCTACGTCGAGTTCTTTGGAAACACCTTGTCTGTACCTTCTTTCTTCCTTCTGTGTATACTCATTCCACGCCTACTTGCTGGTATTGGGGATCCTGTAGGGCGTGGTGGCGGCCAGATTGCGGTCTGGTAACCGGCTAGGGGTCACTATGCACGTCAGTGGTTGGTCCATTGGGGCTGCCTGGATTGTCATAGGAGAACACAGACTGGTCACCTATTAGTACCCTAATTCGGCCCAGCAAGTGAGGAGTGTGGTACGGCCTACCATAGCCACATGTTCCCATCCAACTGGGTCGCTACCCTGGCCAATACCATACTCCTGTGATGGGTCGGGATGTAAATATGAAGCCTCTTTCGCTCAAGTCCATCGTCAACCTCCATGTGGTCAGGGCTGGAAACACCGAGATCGGGCTGGTAGTGGACCTTCTGAGGCGTCAGGGTAGATTCACGACGGGGTACTTTAGGCCAACTTCCAGGAGTTGGTGCGGGTGCTCCAGTCTGGTGTGCAACCTACGAACAGATTGCATATCCCAACTTAAGTGGTTTCCTGTGGTTCAACCGTAAGATGTTTTCATTGCGTGGTGAGGTTTTCACTACTATCCACTGCGATTGAAAGGGGCGTCCCTCCTTCTGCTGGTTGCAGTCAACTGCTTCCGTCTATGCTTGGTGCTAGCTCTGGAATTCGTGGCATTGTGAGCCCTGCCACACGTCGGTGGTGGCGACACCTCGGGTAAATAATCTTATTCTCATCCTCTATTACAATAGTGCTGGTGAATCATGAGAAACCGCGGGTTCACAGATTTCAAGAAACTTACTGGCATTGAGCTACGGATTTATAAATATGCTATATTTGCTTTTGCCGAAAATAATTTTGTACGTATTAAAAGAAAATAGATATCATAAAACAGAGATAGATACGTTGAAATGTGTTTCCGTTGCAAAACCTAAAATATCTAGACAGTAAAACTATTTTCGACAAATACTAGGCCTATCCGCGACATAGGTATTGTGCGATATCTGAGCCCATTTTGGATTTTAAAAATTAGCAAAAAATAGGGTAAATAGAAACGTGTGGCCTTTGGCTAACTATGTAGGCTCCGTTTGTGTCTTGTATGTGTGTCACGAAATCGACGGAGCATTAAGGTACCCGTCTACCTGCCTCTCAAATTGCGTTGCAGTGTATTTGAAATACACATTTTATAAACAAAGTGTTCCATGTGTGCTCACGCGGGTTTCGCACGAAAAGAAATAGCATTTCCGACCAGGACGGAATACGACTTTCAACAAATCACGTGTGTCACAAACAGCATTTTAAGCCCTTCAACATGACCGAAAACTGCATTTTCAGACTTCCGAGCCTCACAATATTTTGGACGAATGTCTGCGAAACTTGTCCAGGAGCATGCAATGGAATTTGCTTAAAACTTTCCACCCGTAAAAAGATGGGGTCACCACTGCAAGTGTCAGTCAGCCGAGTGTTCTACGATACCACTGCACACCGTTTAAGCGTCTTGCGGTAGAGGCGATACCGCGCCACAGGAGCTGGTCAACATCGCCCTTCGCGCCGTGCCTCACTCACACAAACACATGGCCAGTAGTCGGGCGCCTTAAGGATGTTCAAATGCGAAAAAATCATAATTTTATATTTATATGAAATAGTGTTAGTTTTATAGACGATACTTGTGAGTACTGTTTCCTCTTACGTAACAATTTTAACTCACATAGTTTTCTCATAGCAGTGTTTCAAAGTCATAATTGGAATGTTCTGCTGCCATGCAAATAGTGAAAACCAATTGACTTGTGCTAGCGAAATAATTCACAGTGAATTAACATGTCACGTGCTAAGTAATGAAATATTTAAAAAAAATACCGTGAACTATTTTTGTATTTTAAAAAATTGCTGAATCTTCAACTTTTTTCTTGTGCTTTTGCGGTTTTTTAAAAATTTCGAAATGTTACGTTGCGGTATTTTAAATTCTTTATTGCATAGCCCATGGGATATAATATCACTGAGAATTATTTTATTCAAGTAGGTTAGTAGATTTTCACTATTTGTATGGCAGCAGAACAAGCAAATTTCGACTTCGTCGCACCGTTATGAGAAAATATGAGAGCTAAAATTGTTTTGTAAGAGGAAACTGCACTCACAAGTATCGTCTACAAAACTAACACTATTTAATAAACATATGAAATTATGGTTTTATCGCACTTGAACACCCTTAAGGGTGCCGCTGACTGACGCATGCAATCCAGTATCACCTCTACGAGTAAGCCACTCAACTGGCGTGAAAATTTTATAATATTTTTTACGGGGTTTAAGCGGCAACCACAGAATTTTATTTTGTAGGAATTTTTGTTTAAAACCAACGTATGATTCTTATATTTCAATTTTACGAATCCAGTTGGTATTTTCTCACATACGAGTCTAAAAATGTCGATATTAAAAAAAAAATATGAGTGGCCCGAAAGTCATGGTTCTAATAATCATACCTGCGATATTGTGATATAGCTCTAAGAGAGTGCTCTTTTCGTAGGTGTACAAACCGTAATGTGAAAGTAATACAGCCACGTGTAAGAATCAGTCATTTGTAAGTAGAGCAACTATAAATGTTTCAAACATTCAGACTAGAACGATTTCTTTAAAGATGGATGGCGTAAGTTCTAGAATAATAACTTATCACTTGGGAAGCTAAACATCACCAATTTTACTTTTGAACACGTAGCTTTGTTTCTGCACAAAGAAAGAAAGTTTAGCCGTTCCATCTAGCAAAACTATATTATTTAATTTTTAATAATAAAGGCAATGTGATCTTACTATGTTTAAAAGCATGAACACAAATTTTACAGTAGAGGCTATAACTGAAATTAACATTTTCTGAGTTGTAGCCATATTACTTCTGCAATGCGAAACTTAAAGCGTGATATGCACTAAGCAGTTTCGTAAAAAAAATTGTCGCAACATTCTGCAAAGGGTTTTGAGCACAGGTAAGGGCGTCCAAGAAGTTAACAAACTATTTTATAATTTTTTAGTGTATTTCGTTTATTTTGTTTAATAGGATTTTATGTCTCGACATCGAGGTCATTAGAGACGGTTATACACAACTGTATTCAATGACAAGGTCTACGAGGAAAATCGGCCATGCACTGAAATAAAAGTATTGTTGTATGTACCATACTACAGTTAAAATAGGGACAGAAGTCCTGTTGAGTTGTCAGTAGTATCCGGATGGTTCCCTACAACAATATGTTCTGTCGGAGTTACAACAAGTTCTCTAAAGTCTAGTTTATACCAAAAAATAACAGTGACAATGTTAGTTACAAAAACGTTATCAACAAATTCTAAGCCATGGTACACTATTTTATAGCTATGTTGATAACAAATGTGTTATTAACATTGCGGAAAACAGCAATGTTACTAACAAAATTGTAAGAGTGATGAACGGATCTTAATAGCAATGTTGATGACAGGAATACCAATAACATTGCTGATAACATTGATAGTAACATTAGTTATCAACAACCTTTGATCTAGACCGCCCTAGAATGGGTAGGGAAAATAATGTTATCAGTGTTGATGAACAAGTTATTAACATGTTTCTAAAATTCATAACTTTTATGGCAAGCAAATTTTTCAACAAAACGTTGGTAACAAATATTACTAACATTTAAAAAAATATTAACAAAGTTAATAACAGAATGTTGGCACCAATGTTGATGACATGATGTCAACATTGCTGAAGCATTTTTACAACAATGTAAATAACCTTGTTGAAAACCTGTGTTATTATTAGCAATGTTATCATTGGTGCAATGTAGGCTTTAGAGACATATTCTCTTTGTTCCATTTGAATTTCACATTGTTACTTCTAAAGAACATATTTTGTAGGAACAATGTTGATCGTAACGACAATCAAACAGGTTTGTTGTCTCTAATTTAACAGCAGTATGGCCCCTACATCAGTACTTTTCTTTCAGTGTGGCCATTGTTACGAAACCCTCCCGGTTTTCATCTGGAGAGATTTCAAGAAACCATGGAAACCCTTAATCAGTATGGTCAGAGCAGAGAAAGTGAACCACGTTATGGCCACGGTACATCATTTCTATTGCTTTCACGATAATTATTATTTTATTCCTAAACGAGAGCAGATATCGAAAAACTGTTGCATAGTTTTGTTAAGAATTGTTTTACTATGTAGTCTTAATTTTTTGTGGACAGAAAGTATATATTGTAGATTTGTCTAAGTAGTTTATTAAAGAGAATTTGCTTAGTTGAATAATTAGCTGATACCTTGTTAACATTTCTAGAAATCCGTTCAACAATTTTCGATATCTGCTCTAATTTAGGATTGAAATAACAAGAAATAACCAACATAGCTGATAAGCCTACTTTACTCAAAGTGGGCGCAAATTAACCCTAAATGTTAATATAGTTTACTTACATCTAGGAATATAAAATAAATTTTTTTGATGTCTCTGTACAAGCAATAAAAACTTTTGATAATTAAGTTTATAAATATTTGGTTGGCATTCCATCTGCTCTATGCATTTCCTGGCATAGGCCTATCTGTAATAGAAATTATATATTAATGTTTTGAAATCTTCAAAACTGGGTGGTATATACTACAAAACAGAACTAATTTAGTAACTAATTTACTTATTAAAAACAAGGAAAAAGGTTTCTTAGATATCTTCTGTAATCATAGCATGGTCAAATGGTCGACATTTAGAAAATACGAACAGGGCATGAACAAAATCATAAAAGCCAAGTCGCTATGTTAAGGTGAGGTGAAATGGTTTTACGGTGCTTTAAATCAACGAGGTCTTAAGAGCGGACGAGATTGGAGTGAGGCGAAGAGTCAACACAACATCCATGCCCAAGCCAGGATCCGAACCCAAGACCTCTCGCCCTATAGACCTGCGCTTAACAGACTACACTACGGAGGCTGGCACATATTAATAAGTACCATATAAGTAGAGACAATATGGTTTATCGCGAGAAAACTTGACTGTTTGCTGGATTTCAACACACGTTCAGCTTACCAGAAGATTACTGGCTTCAGCTTGTACTTGGAGCTGTTACCCTATTTGACTGAGCCAATAAGAACCCCAATATCGTAGTATTTTATTCCAATTATTGGTCTGCAGATAGTTTCGTTGTGTCAGAAGCATATCACCGAATCATATATGTTACAAGAAACTACAGTGTTTTCAAGGGTATGTTGGCACAAAACATTTTCGCGATATATATTTATCTCTATATATAGTACGTTCCGAGTATAAAGTAGTCCTGAAAAATGCTTCCTTCGTGCGGTCAAAATATGTTCAAACAGCCTTCAGTTATAGTTTTAAAATTCGAATACGTAATGAACATAAAATAAAAAAGAACATCGAGTCAACTTAATAAGTAATATGTATGTACCAATTTTGATAAAATTCGGGAAAATATTTACTTTAAATAAGTCATGTTCGGAAAGTAGGCTAATAATCATCGTAAAAACAGTAGGAATGATGGATCACGATGCCTACAGATGATGGTATATCGCGGGAAAACTTGACTGTTGGGTGCCAACGTAGGCTACGTTCAGTTTACTAGAAGATTGCTGGTTTTTGCTTGGACGTTGACCTGTTGCCTTTTTTTGACTAAAGGATTAAGAATGCCGCGATTGTAATATTTTATGCCTGTTATTGATCGGCACACAGCTATGTGGTGTACGACATTTATCATCAAATCACACATGTTGCAACAAACTGCAGGATTTTAAAGAGTATGTTGGCATAAAAAAAATTTTCGCGGTACCATAATGTCGAATCATGACTTAAACATCAGCCACGACATTTTAGTAATTTCTTTAAAATTTTAAATCATGCAGAGAGATATCGCACCTTCAATACAATATCAACATAACTTAAAATATTTCATTTTGAGATAAATGCAGTTGTCACACATACATACGTTCTGATTTTTGGATGATTACAGCGTAATGTAAAAATAACACAAAATATGTTGGTACTGCACTGGCAAATAACTTCTGCTGTTTATTTTCATACTGCATAAATAGTAGAAATCTTAGTCTTGGCACCAATCAATACTGTTACTTGGCAAAGATGCTAAAAACAAAATATTTTAATTTAATTTCTGGAATTATTTTCTGGGTTATGTTATATTGCACTTGGTAGAGAAAACTATCCTCTATTTCACTACATGAATAACTCAAAAATGTTGACTGTTTAGCTGTGTTGGTATTGTACAATGCGCGTGTTGACTTGTATGTGCCGAGAGAACAGTATGTTACAGAAGTACAGTTTCTAGCGCGACCTTGTTCTTAGCGGACCAATTCAACGGCGTGTGAAACAATTGCCGCCATTCCCAAGGCGAGCATTGTGCGCGGTCTTCGTTAGCGGGATGAAGGAACTGTGAGGTATTGTTTGTGGGCGCTATCGCAGGGCAGCATCGAGACACATCTTGTCGCTAATGCGATGTTCTACTCTCATTTTCACGTGCCTACCACACACGTGCAGGTTCCTCATGTGCCAGAGTCCTCTCGCCAGACAATGCTAGTTAACTGTTGTTGCGCGCCAGTGACGCTGTCTTAGTGTTATGCAGCGAGATGCCGTTTACAGCTGAAGTTATGTTGCAGGTCTTGACTCACTTCAATACTTCATAGTTGGTTTACAACATAACATATTCTTGAACAGTATTTAGAGATTATTGTATGTAACGCGAAAATTTTTTGTATCTACATACACTTGAAAACACTGTGGTTTCTTGCTACATGCTTGATTGGGTGATATACGTATGGCATAACGTATCTATCTGCAGACCAAAGGCATCAAATATTACAACAGGATTATTATTGTCTCAGTTAAATTGGGTAACAGCTCCACGTACAAGCTAAAGCCAGTTATGTTTTCATAAGCTGAACGTGCATTGAAACCCAGCAAACAGTCAAGTTTTCCCACGATAAACCTTCATCTCTAATAATACTTAGGGACACACATTTACAGCGGGGAAATTTAATTTTTTTGCTATTTTTCTATGTATCATGTCCATATATGACGTTCTTTCATTATTAGCGTCTCCACATTTGACTGGGCCAATAGTGCCTCTAGTGCGGTGCTACTGAACATTTATATTCTTCTTTAAACAACTATAACCATCTTCTAATCATACAAGCCTCAGGCCGTCACAGTGTTTTCAAAATACTGTGGCACGGTATATTCTTGCGAATTTCCACCACCTCTTACTCTAACCCTATATTTTCACTCTATTAACTGCTAGTCGTCTAAAACAAGCGTCTAATATAAGGATATTTAAGAAGTGACGATGGTCTAAATTGTAAGACTAGGACGTAAGCATGAAGAGAAGCAAATAAAGTTCCGGTAATCGTGGGTCCACACCACAACAGAATATTTAGGAATACAGAAGTGAAGTTGTGGGTAGAAGGGTGAGTGAGTGAGATATTTTGGTCAGCGTTCAACATCGAGGTCTTTAGCGCTGGTGAGGGGTGACATGAGGTGAGTATGGAGCAGCGCTGGAATGAAAAGGCGGGGGAAACGGGAGATACCCGAGAAAACCCTCCGACCAACGGCATCGTCCAGCACGATTCCCACATTCGAAAAACCGGGGACCGACTCCGCAAGGAATCGAACCCGAATCGCCTGGGTAGGAGGCAAATGGTCTGACCATTCGGCCAGCGCGGATCCTGGTGGAACGGCGAACTCAGTCGCACACGCCAGCAAAATGGCTTCTCTGGCCAGCAACATGGCGGAAACGCCTACCTCCAATCAACGTAAGGCGGCTGCCTTGCTAACCGGCAGCCAGGCCAATAGGAAACCTGCAGGAGGCAAACAGACGCACGGGGCTGGTATCAACAGCCTCGAGCAGCCAAAAAGCGGCCAAGTTCACCCATATCAAATGAGTGGAGACCTGAAAAATTCGCGTTTTCTTTTATGCGCAAACTAGAGTTCCAGCAACTATAGGTCTGTTCAATTTGGTCGCACATGCGTCAGCTTCGTCCACAGGCCTCTGTTATTCCCCCTCTTGCTGTTGGCCCTCGTCTGGCGGAATCAGCACCCGACCGCGCCTTGGCGCTCGCTACCCATCTGGAATCGGTTTTTTGTGCTCCTTCTATTCCTTCCTTGTCGTCCTCCTCTTCTTCTTCTGACTCCGACGTCTCTCTTCTTGACCGTGGTCTTTCTGTTGCCTTACCGCCTCTTTTGCCCCGTCCGGATGTTCGTCTCGTCACCCCGCGGGAACTCTCTCTCACCTTATCCTCCCTCCACCTGTCTACGGCGCCCGGCGCCGATGGGATTCCTAATGCTCTCCTCGTTCATTTGCCCCGCTGTGCCATTTTATACCTGGTGCGGGTGGTGAATGCTATGCTGGTCCTCGGGTATTTTCCCCGTCCCTGGACCCATGCTATTGTTGTTCCCATCCCTCGTCCTGGGAAGCCTTCTGATGCTGTTGCGTCGTATCGTCCCATTTCTCTGTTGTCGTGCGTCTCCAAACTGGCAGAACGTCTTCTTTACCGCCGCCTTTCTGAATTTGTGGATGCCCATTCCCTTCTGCCTCATTTCCAGTTTGGCTTCCGGCCCCGGCATTCCGCCGCGCACGCAGTGGCCAGAATTACGCGGGTGGTCTCCACTGCCTTCGCGAAGCGGCAACGTTGTGGCCTCCTTCTCTTGGACCTCAGGAGGGCGTTTGATTCTGTCCATCACGGTCTCCTTCTGGCAAATCTGCTGGCTGCTGGTATACCCTGCCATCTGCTTCGGGTCATCGCCTCATTTCTCCATGCACGCACCTTTTCTGTTCGTGTTGAAACTTCTCTGTCTCCTCCTCATAAGGTGCGCGGGGGTGTGCCGCAGGGGTCGCTCCTTAGCCCCATTCTATTCGCTCTGTTTGTGCGTCTCATTCCGGTCCCGCGCGGTGTCCGTGTGGTGCAATATGCTGACGATACTGCGATCGTTGCACGTGCGTACTCAGATGCCGCCCTTTGTCACACCCTTCGAATTGCATTTGGTTGCCTGTCCCGGTATTTTGCCTCTTTGGGGATCGCTCTCAATACGGAGAAGACTTCTGCGCTCTATTTTTCGCGCCTTCGCGATGACCGTGTCCCCACTATTGACCTTGGTGGGACTGTCGTCCCCTGGCAAACGCAGGGTAAGTATCTTGGTGTTGTCCTCGACAGTGGTCTTTACTTTCACGCCCATGTTTCGCACGTGGTGGGTAAGGTCCGCTCGGCACTCCGCCTCTACTCCTCTGTTCTACGTCCGGGCTCTCCTTTACCACTTGACTTCCGTGTCTCTCTCTTTGTGACGTATTTTCTGCCACTCTTTACCTACGCATCTCCTGTCTGGGTGACTGCGCGGAACTCGGCGTTCCGCCCTCTTTTTGCGGTGTTTTACCTCTGTCTCCGTCTCCTGGCCGGTCGCCACAGGCGCACACCTCGTGTCGCCCTTCTTGCTCTCACTGGCGTCCCTTCTCTACAGTCTCAAATCCGCCAGCAGGTGGTTCGTTTCACCGCACGCTTACCGCGGCACCCTAACCCGCTGATACGTCAACTGGCCCTCCCGGTCTTGGGGTTCCATCCGCAACCATTTTCCACTGCTCGGTTGCCTGACGATTTCCTGCCGGATCCGGGTTGATTTGCACCTGTAATCGTTCTCTGGTAACTCTGTCTTCCTGTTTCTCCCTTCTGTCTCCTCTTTAGTTTCCTGGTATCCTGTCTTTTTTTGCGCCCCTGGCGCGTCGTGCCTTTTCCTTTTTCTCGCCTGACTTCTTTTGCACCACCTGTGCGGCTACAATCGGGTGGTGCCCTTTTAACGCCTTTGTGTTCCTGTTGTTTGCACCTCGTGCTCTTTTTGCTTGCTGGCCCCTTTGACACCGTTTCGGTGGGTACCGTGGCCTTCTTTCGTTACGTCGGTTCATCTTCCGACCATGTCTGTGTGTTAAAGCTAAAAAAAAAAAAAAAAAAAAAAAAAAAAAAAAAAAAAAAAAAAAAAAAAAAAAAAAAAAAAAAAAAAAAAAAAAAAAAAAAAAAAAAAAAAAGTTCATAATTGGTCGTTGACTTACTCGACACTTCCTGGAAGTAGCTGAGACAATAATAAATCTGTAACTGAATACAGGCCCATTTCACTGTCAGCGAGCAGCTAATAAACAGCTGCTGCCTGCACGATGTCACAAATATTCTTGGAGGCTAGCCTATAGGTTATTAAACCCGTGAATTTTTCCAGTCTCTCAAATGAACCGCCTTGCCATTTAACGTCTGTATTACTGCTTAGTCTGTGTTACGACGTTCATGGCCCACTGCTTGTGTCTCGTTTGGTACCAAAGTTTACACACATCGCGCGAAGGTACGATAGTGGATGGAGTAGACAACGTAATATACATACATGCATGTTGACACCTGAAAAGAAAACAGTATCTCATCACTTGAAGTTGACTGGTGGCCAAACCCAGATGAAGTCTATCCCACGAACTAATGCATTTTTTGTCAGATTTGGAAATGACAATTGAAACAATACGTTACCAGCGTAACTAATAAGCCTACTTTCCGCAACGTGGGGGAAAATTAAGCTTGAAGTTTAAAATCGTTTACGTACAGCTAGAAACATTAAATAATAATACATGAATTATTCTCGCGCTATCTTATAACATGTTGGACCTACAACAGTAAGGATTAGTTAAGTTAAAGTTGGATAAAAAGTGTTATAAACATTAAATTGGCTTTCTATCGGTCCTGTACTTCTTGACACACATGTAATAAAAATTATATATTCATGCAGTGAAATCTTAAAAGATTATATCTCCAACTAAACTGAGAAGAGATCATAATTTAGGAAATTTGAAATATAATACAAAAGAAAACATAAAGAAACAATTTTATATTTACGTTTCCTTACTTAGAACTAGAGGAGTATACATTTGGAAGATATTTTGGAAATGATCCTCATATGTTTTATACGATGTATAACAATTTAAAAGGCAACAGTTTTCAAAAAACTGAATAAAGCATGATTGTGGTTGCCCCTCAGGTAACATTTGTAATTTTCTTGAATATTCTGGGAAATTGTTAATGTCGTATTTGCTCATTTTGCTCATTATGTGACATTTCGTATTTTGCTCATTATATGTGTCAGCATTTGTAAGTACATGTGTACATAGCTTCTTCCTTAACACGTTTTATTTCACTTTCTTTACTAGCCATTCTAAATTACATTTGTTCAGTTCGAAGGATGTGACATCACCTTCCTCCATATTGTGCATTTTCCTGCAAGTCGACATGTGCTATCAGTCGCGAAAAGATTTTTGCTCCACTTTGTTTCAGTGTCTTACGTGCACATCAGCAGCTTTGCTTAGTGGTTATTAGGAGCGTATCATTGTTCAGACACGTCTCTCATTTGACTGCACCTATCAGAATAAGATTACTGTGACTCCATACGTCTGTAATTTGTCCAGGTAAGTGAGAGTAAAGTCATCCAATCACAGACGATGTAGCAGAGCTGCAGATGTGCACATAACGCGATGAAACCAAATGTTGCCAAAATATTTTCGCCATAAAATCGTGGCTGTAGCTATCCGTCCTTTCCCCATTGTTCCAATACGTCGCTTGTGATGTTCGTTTCTTTCTTTCGTGTCCCAACACATTACAAATTTTCAAATCCAAAAATCGAAGGTACGAAATGTCTATATTACTCTAGTACTCGCTTCCAGAGTACGAAGTCGTTATGTTTTTGTAAGCACCAAATCATATTTTGAGGAATGACGTACCTGCACCCGAGATAACTCGGAACATTTGAGCTTACACTGAAAGAAAAAATTTTGTAGTAAATGTTCCTTGCCTAATTATTTTGTAGTAAACAAAAATTTTGGTGAGAATAATTTTTTAGTAGGCCTAGTGATAGCAAAATATTTTCGTGGTGAAGGAAAAAATATTTTGCAGGGCCATTATTAAGTGGCTGCCATAATTTTTTTTTCTGTGTAAACAATCAATTTAGAGGCGTTCGAGCATGTCTAGGTCCTAAAATGTTCATAATTCTTGCTGCTTGGTTACCAATAATTTCAAGTCTGATGACGAAAAGATGTAGCCTGGTCTGTAATGTGATGAAAGACTTTTTTTTTTTTCGTTTAGTTCGTACCTTATTTTTTATATTTAGACTACTATAATTTTATAGACATCTTTAGATTTTGTAAAAGAATTGATAACTTAAGCGAAGCTTTAAGAAGGAATAGAAAAAGTATAAAAATTATTTTCTTAAGGATTTGCAAGAGGTTTTTCCTAAAAATATAAAAAAATTAATGAACTTGTAAAAGAGGGTTATTTTATATATCTGTTTCATCACTGGAAAACTTTATTCAGAAATAATTTTTAGTATCAGCTCCAGAGACACCGATAAAGAAAGCCATAACTTTGTTCCTTGGAGACGTGAGATGTTTCGAAAGAGGTATAGTTATATAGGTGTACGTGTATCATTCTGTAACTGTAAAAAAATGTATATTTTCCTTGAGGTTAAAAATGTTCAATATGAGAGTTAAGGAGGTTTTCTAATTCGTTTCTAATTTTCAACTCAGTTGTATGCCTGGTAATCTCTTCGTATGGAATTCCCTAACCCCTCGTTCATTATATTAAGCCTCTCATCTGCCTCTAGGAGTAAAATTAATCAGGATAAGGCTGTGTTGAATCACCGCTTGAACTCGCAAAGTGAGGTTGGTGCATCATTTATTTAAAAAGCCTACACTACTGTATAAATATTCTCGATGTTTAAAAAAAAAATCAACTATTCATATGTCAAAATATCCTTATACTGTTTGCCGTAAAGACGTCACATATTATATAGACCAATGATGTTCTTAAAAATGTAGCCATTGTATTCTTAATATTTTTTGTAAAGGTCATAATTTAATTTTACTTTTATAGTCAGAAATAAACTTAACAAAATATCACGAACAAATTGTACAAGAAAAGAAAATCAAAAATATTTTCTTACTTCATAAAAAATACGGCAGCGGAGATAAAGCTCTAATGTGGCCATGGCCGTGTACGGCCGTTTAGAAACTACAGTCACATTTTATTCAGCGGAGTGCTGCCGACTGTATTTGCCTATGAGTGACACTTTTGTTTGTACTGTGTGTACTACAACAAGTATACGACGTTAGCAGTAAACTCAGCAGTCCTGAGTTCAACCTTTTAAAAATTCCCTTCTCTTAAATACATTCATAATTGGCACTAGGGAGGATTGATATAAGGTGGGAATGGAGCAGCGTTGGAATAATGTGGCGGGGGAAACGGGAGACCTCCGAGAAACCCCACTGACCAACTGCTTGTTCGTCTCTATTTCCACATGCGACAACCCGGGTCGACTCCACCGGGATTCGAGCCCGGATAATCACGAAGGGAGAGCGAGTGTCCTAGTTGCTGAGCCAACCACGAACCCTGGGAAATATGCGGACATTGGCGTTGTGCGGAGGGTTTACTCGTGGTACTCCTGTTTTCACTATCTTCTAATTTCGCCGCTGATTCATACACACTAGAGCAGACTTGCCCATGCCCCTGAAGGCCGGAAACAAAGTAGAGGCTATCCCACGAACGAGCGCACTTTTTTTGAAAAATTGTAAATGTCATTTCAGAAATTAAGTATGTTATTTTTCGAAAGCAATACTTCAGCTGACGGAATGAGCGAGTGCTCTATAAAGCATGCGCTAGATGCTGCGTTTGAAGTAAGGAAATATACAGGCGATAAGATCTAGACTGGCCCGTGCAACAACAACAGTGTCGCCTCTATGCGCGGGACGCGAAAACGGTGTGCAATGTATTGGAAGTTGGCTTTTACTATGGGACTTTAAGCGGTGACAGATGTTATAAAACATTTAAGGCTAGTTTTACACAAGAGTTAAAGGGCTTGGAGAGGCTGTAGTTAGAGGTAGGCATTTTTACTGAAGCTAGTTAGTGGATGATGCCTGTGTGAGTGTTACGGTTAAATGAAATTTACTATCTAAATACGGTGGCTTTACTCTATATGGTTTACATTACAGATTACCACACGATTATACTACATACTGTTGCGTGCCATGTTCCTGGAGGCCAGTAGTCGGCGGCTGTTTCGTAACACCTTGAGGGCTGGCCGATGACTCAAAGCCCGGGTGGCTCATAGTGGGAAACCCGCCGAAACTACGTCATAGATACCTGTCCCAACTGCGTCTTAACCCTTCGAGGGTGGCCTACGTGACTAAAAGCATATCCGAAACATGATGAAATATCTATTTTTAGAC
>PNEQ01069597.1:63160-112801 GCA_003012365.1 Medauroidea extradentata | reverse complement strand
ATTACCTAGAAGATCTGCATGGTGAGCCAATTACAGGGGGTTTCTACTCCGAAGAGATCCAGCCTACGAAGTTTCCCGATGTGTATTTGGTTGAAAAAGTACTGAAGCGGCGTAAAGGACAAGTATATGTGCGGTGGCTTGGACACACAAAACAGGATGACTCTTGGATTAATGAGAAAGACATTGTGAAATAATGTAATAGTTTTTCAAATAAATGTATTGAGGTAATATTTGGATCTTACTTCTTTCACCAACATTTCAATTTTAAAAAATAAGTTAAGAGAAAAAAAAATTGTTTGGATTTATTTTTGATGTAAATAAAATATAAATAAATACACTTGAATTTAATTTGTTTTTATGTTTAGTACCTTTTAGTCTCATTATTATTAATTTGTATACTATGCTGTTGAAAAAATGTGTAAAAGAATGTGTGTTACTAAAGGAGAATTAAAGATTATGTATAGGAAACAATGATGGGCAGCAAAAGCTTGAAGGCTGTGCTCGTGTATATGAACCACCATATGCAGAAAGAGAAGCTGGGACAGGTTGTGACTTGCCTGGCCATGATGAAAGTATAGAGGGGAAGTGCAATGACAGTTCAAGGTCATGTGATGCAGGAAGAGAAGCTGGGAGAGGTTCTGACAGGTGCAGCAGTAATGGCGTGAAGAGGGGAAAGGAGGGGGGAAGTGAGCTGGGCAGGTTCAAACATGTGCAGCAGTAATGGTTGTGAAGAGGGGAAAGGAGGGGAAGTGCAATGACAGTTCAAGGTCATGTGATGCATGAAAAGATGCTAGGACATGTTCTGACAGGTGCAGCAGTAATGATTTGGAAGAGGGGAAAGGAGGGGGAAGTTCAATGTCAGTTCAAGGTCATGTGGTGTAGGAAGAGAAGCTGTGACAGGTTCAAACAGGTACAGCAGCTCTGGTGATGGAAAGGGGAAAGGAGGGGGAAGTGCTATGACAGTTCAAGGTCATGTGATGCATGAAGAGATGCAGGGACAGGTTCTGACAGGTGCAGCAGTAATGATGGAGAAGAGGGGAAAGAGGGGGAAGTGAGCTGGGACAGGTTCAAACAGGTACAGCAGCTCTGGTGATGGAGAAGGGGAAAGGAGGGGGAAATGTAATGACAGTTCAAGGTCATGTGCTGCAGGAAGAGAAGATGTGACAGGTGTGCCAATGAATGTGTGAGGGAAGGAGGGGAGAGGGGAAGGTACTGTAGATAACTGCATGGTTATACAAAACTATAGTCAGTTCCCTGCTGGATGCTGAAGAGGTCGGATGCTGTCCGTCATGTCTGGGAGATGTGCAAGTAAGTGTCATAATTTATTAATTACTGAAATTATCGGAAATCGATCGGGTATAGATTCCAGAATGTATGATAATTGATCGGTTGAATCGAAAATTATTAATTGTTTGAATTGATCGGTAGTCGATCGGGTATTGTGTGAAAGAAATTAAATAATAATTAATAACGATTGACTTTCCCTTTTTTAGTTATTAAAATATAGGGGTTATGTTGATCGGGTATGGGGTGCAAGAAATTAAATAATAAATAATATAGATAGTTTTTACATTTTTAATTATTAAAAATATTAGGGGTTATGTATACACATATACCGCATAGCATGTGAACCTTACAAATGTCGAGCCGAAGGTTGCCGAGCATGGCCGAAGATTGCCGAAGGTTAACGAGCTTGGCCGAGCATACCTGATGAATTTTATTAACTAAATAATTGTTATATAAAATTATTTTATATAAAACTTATTTTATTAAATAGTTTTTTATTTAAAAGATTTTATTTTTATTAAATTAATTTTTAAATGCATGTGGGGTTAGGATGGAATGCGAAATCAAAATTTGTTCGGAAGACTCGGAAGAAACCTCCAAGATGGCGGTCGGAACCAGATGGCAGAATTTTTAAACTTTTATTTTGAATTTTTAAATTTTTTTGGAATTTTTAAAATTTTTTAAATTTTTTGAAATTGACGTCATTCAAGATGGCGGAAGGAAACAAGATGGCGACCGGAAACAAGATGGCGTCGGGGTGTCGGGTTACAGGGGTCAAAGGTCAAGGTCATGAGGTCAAAGGTTAAGGTCACACACACCCACAGCCCCCAGTCCCTGTCCCCAGACGAACTATTCCTAACTACTTGTGTTATTTTATTCTTCCAGCCATAGACCACTGTAAATGGTTTAGATGTGAGTTTTTCAATTTTATTATATTTACTAATTTTCAAGTTTTGTATGAAGTAAAAATATGCATATTCTGACTTATAAATGCCATTATGGGAAAACTGGCTGAGCTGTTTTTTTTTCGCAAGAGGAAAATGTACTCCGAAGTAACGTCTATAAAACTAACACTATTTCATACAAATATAAAATTTTAATTTTTTTCCCACTTGAACTGCACGTAAATGCTCTTGCCTTGAGGCTAACAAAGAACATAACATCTGATTTATAAACACTACTGAAATATCCTTCAATTAACAAACACACAAGTAAGTATTTTTGTTTCATATAATACTCTTCCAATCTGGCTAACAAAGAACATAACCTCTGGTTTAAACACTAACAAGGTACCCTACAATTAACAAACACACTACAAGTCAATATTTTGCTTAGGAATTCTATTTCGCATAGGGTAATGTCGTTCTGTTCCTCCACTACTGGACATTGTATTATTATACAGTGCAAATCCTTTGAAACCACTTTCAGTAGCACTGTTATCTTCTTCACTAACACCTTTTTTCTCAATGTTGATAACACAGTCATCAACCTCATCACTGTCCGCATGACAGTCTCCAATTCTTCCTTTATAAAATGAGCACGCTATGGTCTTCATTCCTTCTATAAACCTTTCCCCCAATTTTATTTGCTTTATTCTCTACTGTGTCTCCATCATTAGCCATCTTGCGAGGAAGGACACTGCACAATTGATTCAGATGTTAATGAGAAACATTACCACATACATCCTGAACCCTATAGGAAAGTGGCCTAGTTTTTCCTTTAGTCCACTTCTTATGCACACTTGCATGTAAACAGAACCCAACTTCACTCCTTATGTTAAAATTTGTATTTCACCGAGGTTGGTAAGTAGCAGATTGCAGTTGGTGTCCCATCACAGTCAAAGAAACTGATGGTGATAAGAGAGACAATCTGTTACTAACTACTCGGCCAAACGTCAAGGCACTTGGAGATTCACCTGTCACCGAATGTCGAGTTAACCGATATGTTAGAAGAAATCTGGGCTATAATTCAGCCTGGGACAATTTGGAATATACAAGAGCTTTGATTTTAACCTTGAAGGTCTTCACCATATTTTCAGCTAAACCATTTGTTGAAGGATGATATTGTGGGGGAAAGGTGTGTTTTATAGCATTTAAGTTACAAAATTTCTCCAAATCTGCTGACGATAATTAAGTCCCATTGTCAGAAAGAAGATGTTCTGGAATACCATATGTTGCAAACCACCAACTAAGTTTTTTGATGACTTCGCTCTAGCTGATACCAGATAACTCACAAACTTCTGGCCACTTGGAATAACTATAGACAAGCATCAAGAAACTTTTTCCCACAAACGGACCAGCACAGTGTCCACATGCACACGCTGCAAGTTCCTACTAGACCAAAACCAAGACAAGAGAACCTACTTTTCTAGTATCATCTTGTTTTAAAGACATGCATCACAGTGGGAAACAATACCTTCCAGATCATGACCCATTTTTGTTACCATATGTAGAAACGTGCTAATGCCTTCATCTTACAAATTCCGAAGTGGCTTGCATGTAGTTCTTGTAAGACTCTGTCTCGCAGTACTTGTAGTACATTAACCCTGTAGCCCTAAAGAACATAAATTTTGTCAAGAGTCAGTTAATTTTTTTACTGTAGCATGCCTCCAAGGAGTTTTCCACATCGCTTGGCCATCAGTCCCTGACGTATCTAATTACCTTACTCAAGACTGCATCTTGTTCCGAGGTGATTCTGATAACCTTTGCTGTCACTGAAAGTGACTCATCAATGCCGCCATGCAAATATAAAAGCTGCTCCGACATTTCCAAACTGTGAGGTGGCAGCCTTGAGAGCCGAACTGTATTACTATTTTGGTGTCCTTTGATGTACTGAACTGTATAGCCAAAGCCCTGTAACAACAATGCCCAATGTTGTAGTCTGTTTGCAGCTAGTTGGGGGATGCCACAATGATCTCCAAGAATATGAGTCAGCGGCTGATGATCCGTTACCAAGAGGAACTTATGACCATACAAATACTGGAAAAACTTATTTACGCCGAACACAGTTCGAAGAGCCTCTCTGTTCATCTGTGAATATTTTTTCCCTGTTGTTGACAATGCACGAGAACCAAAAGCAATTGGTTTTTCTGACCCATTAGGGAACACATGATTGATGACTGCTCCAATACCATAAGGAGATGCATCACATGCCAGTTTAATTGGTAAACTTGGGTTATAATGTGTCATAACCTGCGAGGAAACCACCAGTTCTTTTTATTCTACAAATGCGTCTTGAGAAAATGTGACCAATTCCATTCACAACCCTTCTGTAGAGGCATATTTAAGGAGGCTAAGACAGTGGACAAATTGTGTAAATATCGGAAATAATGATTTACTAAACCTAAGTAGTATGTTTTGGCAGGTTTTGGGACAGAATTAAGAGTGTGGTGCCATGCGGTGCCCCTCTTCCATGTTGTGGCATCACGCTCTAGGTCAAGGTCACCGAGTGTCAAAATACCAAAATTTTCTAAAATTTCGAAAAATTTCAAAAATTTTTTAAAAAAATTTAAAAAATTAAAAAAATCCAAAAAACCAAAAAAATTTCGAAAAAAATATTACTGGTACCTTCATCTTGTTTCTTCGAGTCTTCCGAACTTTTTTTTTCGATTTTGCATTCCATCCAAACCCTGCACATGTTAATAAATAAAATATTAATAAAAATATTTTTATACTAAAATTTTAAAATAAAAACTATTTAATAAAAAACTTTTACCTATAAATGATATAATTAAAATAACTACTGACACGTCTTACCTGGACGAGCTCCATCGACACACTGACACCCCCACTACTTTTTACATGTTTGTATTAATTAATCCTGCCCCCTCCCTTCCATTATTCCTTTACTTTAATTGGCTGTTAGTCACGTGATGAAATCTCCCCCCTTTTCCCTTATATTACTACTTTAATATCCCTCGTCTAAACAATATTTCCTTTATAATTATCTCTAAACCAGCATGACATCTATTACTTGACATAGCAGCTAGACGACCCTGAGAAGTAGGGACCATCGATTGAGACATTTTATTGATCATCAATATAAAAATTAATTGATATATTTTATAGTAAAAATATTTATAAGGTAATTTTAAAATTTTATTTAAATGCCATTAATGAATACTACTATACAGTGCAAAAATTTTATACTAAAGCCTGCATATAACAAATTGTCTACAAAATCATAATTTTTCTTGATTATTAACAGTTTTAAGTTTTTGAAAAGCTTGTAGCTTATCACTTAACATTCTCGCCATCGTTAAGTTTTATTTTATGTACAATTTTCTTGTTTTGACTCTCGTTTTCTTAAATATGATTTTCGGCAGGCGAGCGGTAATGTACGGTGTACCAGTTGGGATAGCACCATCTCTGGATCCAGAAAAGCAAGGGTCGAATCCTAACGCACGGTCGTATTTCTAAATATCCTGATATGGTATCGGATACGTCACAGATTGTTGTTTGCCGTCTCGTGTGCGGTTATAAATAAATGAAGGTGACACTGGACAGTGCTTTTTTATAGCGTTTTGAATTGTTTCAAACTAGAAGAAATCATAAATACAGTAATATATTGAATAAAGATTGAAAATTAAGTAATATATCTTTCGAAAATTAAGTATTAAAAATAAAACTACAACCTCTTGTGCAAAGTAAAAAAAGTAAATTATTTGTTTTTATAAATTGCTCTCTAGGTGGACGTTGTTGTGCGTTCGAGACCTACAAATGCGGAAGCTATAAGTTCGAGAAAGCATGCACATCACTCATTACCCTAGCCTATAGGCGCAAGTAACTAACTGGCGTTCTGTCTTCTCGCCGAAGTTCACCTCTACGAGACATAACTTTAATTTTGACGATAAAGGTGAGATCTGTACCTTATATAAGATTCTGTACCAATATTTCATTGCTCAAAAAGCACCGCTAAAACACCCATTATTGCCATTTTGGCTGCTTTACAATTTGTTTTAATGATTACTGGTGAACTAAAAATTGGTTTACACACGTATAGTAATCTTTGAATAATATTCCTAAGCAGACATCACTCATGTGCGTTGCGCAGTTTTCGAATAATCCGGTAACGGCGGAATCTCGGCACACCTCTCAGGGGACTGGGAAAACAGCTATCATAATGATGTGCACACGTATGCAGGACCTCGAAGGCTTTTCTTCTTTTTCTTTAAGTCTAATTTCC
This sequence comes from Medauroidea extradentata, assembly GCA_003012365.1. Classification (NCBI taxonomy): domain Eukaryota; kingdom Metazoa; phylum Arthropoda; class Insecta; order Phasmatodea; family Phasmatidae; genus Medauroidea; species Medauroidea extradentata. The sequence continues at coordinate 106,330 of PNEQ01069597.1, read as the reverse complement.
ATTGTCCGTTTGTTAGTTTCTCAATTTCTCCACCACATTAAAAAATTGAACATACGGAGCTAATGTAATCAAACTTGATAAAAATATAGTACAGTAGACTAAGTTGATTAGACTTTTATGTTATTAGTTCATATTTTCATTTTGGTGGTCGTTAAAATGTTTTATCTTCATTAGATAAATAAAACTAATTTTTGAAGAGAGATGTTTATATTAGCCTATCAAAATGCTGGCAATGTATCTATGGTTTTTCGATCACATGAGTTATCTACACTAACCACGCATCTGGAAATCACCAAACTCGGTATATATGTTTGATATTAATGTATTTTTAATATATCATGTTCAGTTTTTAACACAGGATGATTCAGAATAGATTTTATTAGTACCGCGTGTAGAAATTTATGTTAAAGTAAGTTGAAAATGTGCAGTAGTTTAAAATTGACTTCATAATTTTTATTCTTTTGATAAAATAGACTATTTTGTCATTAATTGTTTCGGCACTTGTTATTTTGCTTCACATTTTAAGAAATTACATTTTGTAGTTACTTTCTGGTTAATATTACTACCACTATAATTCACTTCGCAGAAAAATTTGAGGGCATATTTTCGACTTATATTTCATAAGCTATCGCCTCATTAAAATAAAGAAATTGTCCCACATAACTAACAAGGTAATTGTGTATTAAATGTAATTTTACGATTCAACGTTTCTAATAATGAATGTACCCTATTTTCCAAGATTTCGTGGCATGAATTTATTTATCTTCTCCTATAACAACTGCGCAGACTCTAAGAAAATGCAAAATTAAAAACTTAATTGTTCAAACTTTGGTTTAATTAGTTCCAATTGTTGTAGGTTCACTATGTTATAAGATAGAATCACATGAAAAAACACAGACATATGTTCGTATGTTTACATCTACATGATTAATATGAAATTTTCTGGTTTATTTGTACCAAATTAAGAAAAGTAGTATTATTAGTTAAGCTTGTACTTTCTCGATGTATGCACATATCATTCGCTGATTATTTTACAAATAAAACTGTAATTTTTAAATGTGGTCACTTATCTTGAGATTTTCCTTACAAAAGACCGAAAAAAATTAAGTTAAGAGCAGCATTGGCACGCTTATTAAATGTCATAATGCCTCTATGCCTTAGCGTCTGTTTTTTCTTATTTTTTATTTTTCGTTTGAAAATTTTTTAAATTAATTTTTTTTATAAAAAATGCTGGGTGCAGTGGCGATGTGGAAGCTTCCGCATCATCACTGCACCAAACATTCCCCCTTTAATGTGACTTAATGTGAGTGACCCCAGTACTTCTCGTGAGACAATTTGTATAGTGACAATTTTTGAGACCCAAGTGGACAAACACAAATTTACACCCAGCCAGACCTGGGAATCGAACCCAGATACACCCGCACCAAAGCCGGCCGCTCAACCAACTTTTTTCCCTTTAACACTATTTATTGTACTAACAGAAACTACAATCTTGTACAACCACAAAAGCAACAAAGTCTATGTTATCTACAGTACAAAACAATGACAATAAACCACACAACCTACATGGTCAAAACCTTCACACAAAGTTATGTGGGGACAGAGGCTCAAGTACGCATATCCCCACAAAAAAAAACAGTAAATTTAAGTATAAAAAAGAAAAAAGTTACATTTTTTCTAACGCTTTTACACAACATTCATACAAAAGGCTATTGTATACATTTATCAGAAACATACATGAGAAAAACACAAATTCTGTTAAAAAAAAAAAAACACAAAAAAAATTCTTTTTTTCTTCCTAATTTTGACATCTTTCCAAGTCTAAGGTACGGACCTAGGACCGTCGAATTAGTTCATGTTATTTCACTACATGATAATATTTGTACATATTGCACGTTAGGTCTTATATGAGCATTGTAAAACTTGTACTTGTTAAAATTAAAATAAATAGTTGCCGTAATATTTGCTCAATGTGCCTCTTCTAGCCATGTTCAACCTCTCTTGACGTAGGATTGTTATAAAGTCTCGTAATATAACTTGAGTTTGGTTGTCGGTAAGGAAGGCGATTGCATGGAACAAGTACCAAGCTGCTGCTCTTCTCCTCACCGTAGGAAATACATAAACGTCACTACGAAGTAGCTTGCTATCGCTAATGTCCCCTTGACCATAATTGATTATTTTTCGCACACGTGACCTACACCATTGCCATATTGGAACTGCGTATATACATGAGTTTATTCGGTGGATAACTGTGTCTGTATATCCACACACGCCACATGTAGGGTCATCTGTCAAGTTTATATGGTATTTTCTCTGCTGTGTATCTATGATGTCATTGCAAAAACGATATGCTTCCGATCGTTGATCTGAAGATACGTGTGTGTCCGCTATCATTCTCCATGTCCTAGCCCATCGGATAGTCGGTACTTAATTTACAACTGCTGGCACAATGTCGACCGCTTTGAAAGCTCGATGGTAAAGATTTCTTTCAAAAGCCACACTTCTGTCTGATATGAACTGCAAAATGATTTCAAGCCTTTCTGTTGCGCTTCGATATGGGAGTGGTACACGGCCAGCTTCTGACCACAGGTTTTTCTGCAGTGCAGCATATATATCGTCTTGACGTAGAACTCTTGCAATCGCAGTCGAGAGGGTATATCTTGCACAGGAAGATACAATTGAGTCCGGGCCAACTTGAACATATGCGACTTCCATATTAAGTGTTCGACATAGCTTAGACTTTTTGCATTATATCGTTGTAATGGTGGAAGAATATGTGCCAGATACCATAGTTTCGCGAGTAAAAAGGTATTTACTAAGGTAACTCGCTGCATGAAATTTGTTTTCCTAAAGTTCATTTCAATTTGACGAGTTAGAATCTGATAGATGACTAAGTTCCAGTTGTAATGCAACATACTATTTACGTCCGTCTAGAAATACGGACCCACTATTTTTGTGTATCAGCTTTGCAGAATGGATGAACGTCATCGGTCAGCTCCTCATCAACACCTATATCTAACACTGCAGTTCTTGTCTTATTTTCTCGCAAATTGAAAACACTAGTGTAAAGGTCCAGGCAATCTGCTACTATTTTTACTTCCCGTTCAGATCGAACAACATGTGTAATATCGTCGGCGTAGGCAGTCAATTTAAAGAACCTTTGTAAGACGTGAAAACCTCCTATTTGATCGTTAATCATTCTGCAGAGAGGTTCTGTTGTAATAGTAAACAGAATCATAGACAATGGGCACCCTTGTCTGACGGAACTCCTTATCGGTATGGGTGGTGTAAGAAATCAATTGACCATTATACGTGACCATATTCCCGTACACACCATCTTTACCCATTTTATTATATCGTCCGGAAAATTAAGGTGAATAATGACTTGTATTAGGAACTGATGATCAACTCTGTCAAATGCCTTGTCCATATATATATATATATATATATATATATATATATATATATATATATATATATTTACAAAGGCCATCTTACTGTTGCGTAATCTGGCAAGTAACTGTACATCGCGTAAAGCTTATACTCCTTGTAAAATCGACCTCCCAGGAAATGTACATGTTTGGCCTTGGCCAATCACATCTGTCAAACCTTTTTTCATGTGCGATACACAAAACCGTGTAATTATTTTATAATCAGCGCACAGGAGAGTTATAGGTCGGTAATCTACCGACTTCGTAGGACACCTGGTTTTCGGTATGAGAACTATTAACCTTATTTACGAGACCTGCATAACTCCCCTTTGGGAAGCATGTCACGGAATACTTCACAAAAGTCGGCACTCATAATGCCCCAGTACGTCTTATAAAAATCATATGGTATTCCTTCAGCACCAGGAGATTTATTGTATGGTAATTTCTTAATGATATTACTAATTTCCTCGTCTAAGCATGGAGTTGCCATTATCATCTTATTATTTTCACATAGTTTCTGTTTACAGACTTGTAATACTGTAGGAACCAATGAGTCGACAGTGTTCTGTTTTGTGTAAAGCTGTTTGAAATAGTTACAAAGAATTGTCAATACTCTCGCCTGATTTTGAACCGTTGTATCGTTGTCATCTATAAGATGCGTGATCGCTTTTCGCCGTTCTGGTGTTGTTCTTTTATGAATGTAAACATACTATATTTCTCCTCTGCTAAAAGACTTTTGTCATGAATCAGTATATTACGGTTTTTTAATCGTGCACTGTTTAAAGCCATGAGTTTAAACTTCGTTTGTCTGATGTTTTCCATGAAAATTTTTTCACTATAAGCGTGCTGGTGCAGTTCACGCAATAAGGTGTCATAAAAGTCTTTTGTTCCCAGTCGTTCCTCCGCCAATCGATATGCAAGCTGTTTAAACAATCTCATTACATTCGGTTTCACACACGTGTCCCACCATATTGCTACAGATTGGTACTGCGGTTTCTTTAAACGCCAACGCGCCCAACTAACCATGATGTCCTCTTTCACTTCCATATTATGCAATAGGGATGTATTAAGATGCCAAGTTCCTCGTCCAATTCGTGTGACATTGGCAAATTTTTTGTATGTAAAGATCACTGCACAATTGTCGCTAATGGATACGGGGACGACATCAGCACTGTGAATCTTAGACAGGTGTCGTGACTTCACGTAGAACCGATCAATGCGTGATCGGCTCTGTGATGTGACATACGTATAATGCATTCCCTGATCGTCTGAGGTAACATCACTCATTTCAAAGCGATGTATTACGGCAGAAAGTGCAGCGTTGGTCGGATAATAACCTCCTTGATAGTCGCTGGGTTGAACAATACAATTAAAGTCGCCACCAAAAATAATTTGGGTCAGTCTGGATGAAAAAACTGTATTATGTCCTCCGCGTAAAACTTATTTCTTTCGCGTTTCGTTTGGGATCCTGATGGTGCATATACGTTGACCAGTGATACCTCATTAATTTTTCCTGGCATGACGTGGCCTGACGGATGATAGTGCAGTTCTTCTAGTTCCAGACCGGCCCCTGTTATGATTACCGTCCCTCTGCCATGGCTGCCAACATTTGTGTATACATTAAATGTGAGAAATCCTGCAAAGTCGTGTACGACGACTTCTTGTAAGAAAGCTATAGCCACCGCCCGAGATCGAAATGTCCGATATTTTTCACATGGTTTTGAAATGAATCAAAAATTAACGTTCGCAAATCCTTGTTTGTGCGAACCTATGGGGATGCAGATTTTAATTTCCTATCTTTTGGAACTAGAATATGCACAAACAGGAGTGATAAAACTACATTTTCAGAATGAGAATTATCTTAAGTGCACATGTTTTTCTTAGAATTAGGTATTCATATCTTCTCAAGCACTTTCTTCCAGGTAAATCCAAACCTGGAATGATTTGTGAGTTAATGGAACTATAATATTCTCAGTTATTTTTTACATGTGTTCCAAAGTATACAAATACCATTTTACGCGGATTGTTCCGCGTCCCCTTTCTACTGCAGCCCGTCGTGTGTACTAAACAAAAGATACAAAACAGGCTGGGGTGAGAGTAACACCCTAGCATATGGGAACGCGCCCGACGGTGTGCTTGTGGCGTCTGGACGCCGCCCATATGGTATTGTGTGACGTCAGTATGTGATCCTGTCCATGTAAGCGTCCAGCACATGGTAGCTAAGTGCCCCATCCTTTAGAAATCAAGTAATAAACACCTTTCTAAACAGTGCTCATTTCAGAGCCAAGGGACGGCATTAATTGAAGGCCAGGGGTAATCTTGTTTCATGTTAGTAGTATCTCATATTTTTGCATAAATTTTATGTTTGGTTGACAGCTTAAGTGGAGTTGCAGATTTAGTAATTGGTCAACTACAAGTGAGCACGACCGGCCCTCTGCTGCACGAGGATGAGTGTCGAAAAATATCTTCACATATTATATATTTTGTATTAGCATTAATAGATGGCTCCTCCTCAATCTCCCATAAGTTGTGTAAGACTAGAGGTGTGTCGGTAAAAAATGAGACTACAGGAGTCGATGCAATTTTTCTGTGTTCATACTTTCCCATCAATACTCAACCAAAAATGCTGTGAAGAGCGAAGGGAAACCAGGAGCTGCTCGCTCCCACTCATCTTCAAGTAAGTCTGGGTACACATCTGCAACAAGTAGAATGTCGATGGGGCCAGGTGTATCAAATTTAGTGTCTGTCAATTGAAAGTAGCCACATATTTAGCTTGTTGAGTTGCTGGCATAAGAACACATGTAGTGAGTGCTTTGTTAGCTGGCACAACCGTGTCTGAAAACCCCACAACAGAAATCGGTGCTCTCTGGCGACACGAGCCCAATCTCTGAACACACTTCTGAGTGACAAAGGATGACTAGGACCCAGAATCAAACAATGCGCTAACCTTCTGAGTATTCCCAAAACCATCACAGATATTAATAACACCTGTTTCAATACAACTGTCGTACTAATATGGTATCCGGGCGAGGTCAATGATAAAACAGGACTTGTGCCTAAGTTGCAGACATTTAAGTATCAATCGAAACTGGAAGTTCAATACCACCATCCACCATCATGTTCTGTTGGAGAGGGGTGTGGTAATGTATGATGCTGCTTCTGGCACTAACTGCATTTACTCTTGGAGTTACATTCCTTGACGTGGTGAGACCTCAAACTGTTTAAGCATAACTTATTTCTGACTACAGTCTCACGATGCCCCTCAATAATCAACGCAAAAAACTCAGGACACCTGTAGATAAGGCGGTAACCCTGACAAGTGTTACATTTTTCATCATAGGCTCCTGCAAAAAATGTGGCCAGTATATTTGAAGCAGTCATATAAGTTCGTTTGATTACGGCTCGTGTAGGAACTGTTGCAGAAATACTGCTGGCTAAAAGTAAAGCTTTGGAGTGAGACTGCATAAATTGATCAAATGTTGAAACTTGTTTATGCTTGTGACGAATTTCAAATTGGTTTCAAGTTTCCGAGTCAAATGTTTGCAGTATTACATTCATAAGAGTAAACTCCACTGTTTGACTGGAAATCCCAGCACTTTCAAAGCAGCAAAATTTTCTTCGACAGTATTCTCTAAGTCCCATAAATTTTATTAAAGCAAAGGTTTGTGTACATTCGTGATATTATCCAAGCGCAATGTATCAATTGACCTGACATCGAGGTACCTCTCTATCAATGTTTTCAGAGATACAGAATAGTTTTGCTTTGACAGCGGAAGTGACCTTACGAGGTTCTCTCCCGATAAAGATGTCAACAGGTACAGCCGTTTTTCTACACTTCATAATGATTAGTTCATATCTACCAAGTACATGAATAAGTCATATTGTAGGCCGGCGATCCAAACCTTCTATGTCTTTGTTTGGCAAAAGTAAGATTTTCGCATTATCGTGTTCTAAACAGATGGTGACATCTGTGAATGTCACTATAAATACTCTTTGTAGAAGACCACACAGTCTATCACCTTTGTTAAAAACCTGTATATTTTTATATTTGGTTCGTTTGTCAAAAACTTCTATGTCTTATTTAAAGGTATATGTGGTCACAGAATAATTCAGTACCTAGTAACAGAAGCGACAAGGAAAGTTTCTTAATTGTTATTATCGTATCAACTCTCAGGGCATACAGGAATATAAACAATACCATGTGGATTATAGCCATTGGTTGTATAACCATTTGTAGTGCTCGAGATACCGTAAACTGGGTATACTTCGCCCCAGCATGTGTAACTTTGCACCACCAAAAATATATTTTATATACTGATAGTTGAAAGACAAGTTATTGTGTTCAATTATATTAAATTATAATTTTAGTCGTGGTGTGTCTTTATTTCACCAATTTTTTGTGGTGTAAAGTTACCCATGCGGTTGCAAAGTATACCCACACAGTAACTGAGAAATTGCTTACTAAAATATAAAAAGGAAAGCTGAAACCAAGGTAAGAGTAAATTTCACAGCAGTTGAACCGAATTTAAATATATCAAAATGACTACAAATTGGAGGTTAGGTTTGGGAGGTTTTGCTTCTGATAAGAGTAAACAAAACTCTAGACTTACGAGCTTTTGAGTACCGTAAACTGGGTATACATTGCACCAGCATGGGTAACTTTGCACCACCAATAATAAATCTGTGTATGTTTATTGGTGAAATGTTAGCAATCATTATCTGATTATATCAAATTATTTTTTTAGAATACCCAGCAATCGTTTGGTTTCCCTTCACCAAACATTCTATACAAAATATATATTTGGTTGTGTAAAAGTTACCCATGCTGGTGCAAAGTATACCCACTTTATGGTACAAAAGTTAGTGTTGTCTATGTGTAACTTTTCGTAATCACGTTTGTTATTCCACTAAACAAATAATTAACTAATTTCCAGTTTTCAATTTTCAATGACAACATCTATACAATCAATAATTTGTAGTAAATTTAACTAACAAAATTTTAGCAGGTGGGTCGGATGGTAAATATTATGAATCACTACACATTGTATACTGGCCAAACAATTGATTTTAGCCATATATTAATGACAAAAATTTCAAGATACAGGAAGCCTCTACTTGAACCATCAACTAGTCGCTTTCATCCGGTGAATTTGGACCGTCAGATTCTTCGTCCATAGAAACAGCCAGTAACTCCAATCAAGTCGAATTGTCAGTACCCTCTTCCAAAGCACCAGCGAGCACTTTCAATCAGTCTAGTCCAACAATGCTTTCATTCTTAGCGCCGACCAATAACTGCAGTCAAATTGCATCATCAGTGCCTTCATCTCTTGAAACAGCCAGTACTTGTAGCCAGTTAGGGCCAGAAACTAAAAACAATGGTGATGGTAGAGTGTAGGAAATGAATGTAACATTGGAGAGGGTGAAACTTTTCACATTGACGAACAGAACAGTCAAGTTGACAGACCACCCAATGGGACCAATAAAAAACATATAGAAACTATTACGAACCAGGAAATGCCAACAAGCACATGCCAAAACCGTGGAAATGGGTAAGAAATGTATCCAAAGAAAGGCGAGAGAAGGGGTTGTACTCTGAACTAAAAAACATATGCACATTAAGGAAACTGAGCATTTGATCCAAGTCGTCAGCCAAGACAATTGAAACCATTTTGTAATTGCAAATTAAGTGGAATACCTTAAAAAATGAAATGCAGGGCATTCAAGGAAGAATACAGGAAAATATCTTCTGTCATTTTTAGAAATATCTGAATTGGAGCCAATGCAAAGCATACGTAAACAGTTTGGCGGATCTATGGAAAGCAAGGGATAAAAAAAATCAGAAAAATGGTGTTTCACGATGGCATGTGAGTTTTGCTTTTCGCTTGCCATTGAATGGGGTTCATGTGAGAGCTAGCAAAACAAAGTTTTTCATTACTCTTCCCATCGGTCAGTGGTCAGTTTCATCCTGGGTGAAGCAAGGAAAATTTATTCTGGGTGAAGATGAAGTCAATGAGAGTGATAAGGAGGTTGTCGTAGAGCATACTGGACAATTTAGGAATGACGAAACAACTGAATACAATGCAGATAGTTTTGGGAAAAGAAAGGCGAACAAAAGTAGGCTAGATGGTGACCCAAAACTGAAACAACAGATTTTTTTGACAACATTTTTGGACTCTCTACCGAAAATGGAATCTCACTATTGTCGTCAGAACGCAAGTAAACTTTATTTGGAACCAGTATGGTTAACTTTCAATTCACTGTACAAGTTCCATGGGAGTGAATGGAAAAACAACGATGAAATTCCTCTGAGCTGCGAAACATTCAGTCTGGTCTTTCACTAATTGAATCTGAGTTTATTTCAGCAGATAAAAAAGATGAATGCAATATTTATTATAGACACTGTACAGGAAACTTATCTGACCAGGAATACAACAAACATATTTCAAATAAGAATAATGTAAGAGAAGATAAAACAAAAGACAAGACCAGTGCTGGTGGCATCCATGTGTACACAATAGACCTCCAAAAAGTTATCTTCACTTCTAGCCTAAATGTATCAGCTTTTACATAAATATGCAGCTAGTAGTATGCCTACATAACTTCACATTCTCTAATCTGAACAACAAAAATGGCTACTGCTACTTATGGCACGAAAGTTAGGGTGGAATTACCTTAAATGAATTTTTCGTCAATAATTTGTGACTTTATTTCGTCTAAATCTGGTGTAAAACCCTACGAAACAGTTATTTTGTACAGTAATGGATGCACATGTCAGAAAAGAAATACAACACTTTCAAATGCTCTGTTTAACTTGGCTTTATAACTGAACACATCCATAATATAAAAATATTTGGAACGTGGACACATTCAAATGGAGTGCGATAGCATGCATTCAACAATTGAGCATAAGTTGAAAAACAGAGAAATTTATACACCATCTTCATACGTCGACATTTGTAAGTCAGCTAGACAAAATCCTAAACCATATGAAATTATGTACTTCAATCATTTGTTTTTCAAAAAAATATTCTGATTTACATTTCGTTTCGTCAATCCGTCCACGTCTAATGTAGGAGATCTCTGTGTCACTGACATTAAGGTTATCAGGTACTCTTCCGATGGTCTACATGTTAAGGGGGACTATGAAGATGAATGGAACATTTTACCAACAAAAATGAAGACTGGGGTGGTAACTCAAGTAAAACCATGTTTTCATCAACCTTTAAAACTCCATCACAAGGAATTTGTCCATCTTCAACAATTGAAGTCTGTAATAGCGCAATACTGTCGTTCATTCTACGGCAATTTGCCACATTTGTGAATACTTAATTTTGTGATGTGTCCATTAGTGCAAAACTCCGATTAGATTATGTTTGTATTTTCATGTACTGTAAGATACATGGCTCAACATATCGTTGGCTTACTTCTAAAACCTCGTATGTCCAGATTTTCCAAAATTTTTTATTCCAGGTGCATTTGGTACAAATTTTCATGGTGCTTCTAATGTTAAAATCTGCTAAATCTACTACTTGTTATGTTTCTTCTATGTTCAAATTAAAAAATGTCGTACCTATGGTGTAGCATGCTTACGAAGATTTTCTTTTTGCTCACATGTAAAATTTACTGAAATGGACTTACGAGGTTTTAGAAGTAAGCCAATGATATTTTGTTTAGTATTGCGAAACAGTACAGGCCAAGTTTGCAGTTATTTGCTGGTTTTGACATTATGTAGTGATATTTAGCAGCAATTGGATACTTAGCATGGTATGGTGTATCGTAATTAATGTGAAGTTATGTGTTAAAGATACATTTCTTAAGTAGCTGAACTGTTTAAAGCTGTTATATGTGTAAAAATTACATTTTTTGCAGAACACATGAATGGTTATACATTATCATAACTCCGCATGTCTCCATTAAAACCAGATCAAAAACATGTAAGTCATGTAATTATATAATTATTTATATTTTCTTTGTTATTTCACATTTGAAGAGGTTGAATATGTTTCAGACGCAGAATTATTAATATCAAAATCAATGTGTAGTTTATTTTGTACTCTGGGTTTCATGTAAACAGTTTTCTATTTCTCCGGCTCATTTTCGGTTTCAATACTTACAAGGTTTTGATCGCTGGCCGACGAAACTATGTAGTCAACTCCAACAAGTTACCTGAGAATATGGGCAGCTGCATTTTGGGAAGTTTAACATAACTGGTCTTCCTTTTTCATTGAATAACACGGGCTGTATTGACGTCTTCTTCCTGGCTTATTGTGAGTCTCGGAAGAACTTCCTGCATATGATAACAGGCGCCTTCAAAATCCTCCAGTTCGCGCTCACTTGCCTCTGAATCTTCAGTGGATTTCCCTTCGGCGTTTTATATATTTATCAAACTCGCACTTTAATTGATTTAAGTCACAACATTGTACACGAAACAAGGAAATGCGAGTAATGTCGCTTTTCACTTGAACTGCGAATGTCACTAGTCTATTAAACCGATATTTAACCAATCGCAAACGCCTTAAGGTTTGCTTATCTACCATTATTAACTTATAGTGTACCTACGTCACACTTTCTTGTCTGTTAATCTTTATCCCATATTCAACTTATCCGATCAGGAGGACCATAAAATGTTCCAAATAAAACGAGTAACAACCCCTTTGCAGTGATGTTTTAATTCAATTATAAACCAATCATATTATATTTATCAGTGTGATAGCAAGTTCTTGAAATTGCGGCGATCAAAGATAAATAAAACCATAAATAGTGTAGTTCATGACACGGACACAAACCTGTGTGTCTTAACAATATGTGTTTGTGATTTTTTTTGGGGGGGGGGGGTGTTTATACATATAACATACAATGTGTCTCTAAAATGTACCGACACACTTTAACAGGTTACTTCTGAGGCTAAAATAGAAAGTTTGAGAAAAAATTACAAATTATTGTCATATTTTGAAAACGGCTTGTTTGACCAAAATAAATTTCTGGTTACGAATAAGACAACGAAATAAATTTTAACGTGAGGGATTTGTACATTTGACACACCTCAATCATAATTAAATGGGGTGGCACCACCCTTATTTTTGAGAAAAAAATAAACTTACATGGTACCATTTGTAATAAAAAAATAATGAATCGCCGGCAAAATTAGAAAAATAACTGTCTCGTGCAAAAACTGTCTTAATCTCGTCCTTTAAGGGTAATAATTAAATGTTTGATTTCACAGAGATCTGCTACTGCCTACCAAGTATGCAAGCAGGAATGACTGACTGCTTGCCATGCCAGTGTTGCGTGTGGGCACTTGGTTTGTGGCAACAAGGAATCATAAGATGCATCGCGTAGTGTGGTTGCTAGCAACATTGGTGTGCATCGTGGTTCCCCCTCCCACAAAACACCCCACCCTTAATAGGTAGAGTAGTTTCCTTTCCCGAACATGGGATAGGACTGTAGTAGACTACAAACTCACACTTCACTGTTTTGCATGCATCGTGCTGCAAGTCGAATGACAACGTACACCAACGCCGAAATGACAGACGTGGTTCTGCTGTATGGTGAAATGAAGGTAACGCACGTGCTGCTGCAAAATTGTATCAAAAGATATTCCCTGTGCCAAGGCAACCTCATCACGAAACCTTCAGAAGTTGTCACCAAATGTGGATGAAGAAGTTCACAACATTGTGGAGGAAACCCGTCAACAAGCACCCGCGCCATTGCGGACAGAGTGGACGTGTCACATTAAACTGTATGGTGTGTTGTGCACAAGCACTTGCTACATGCCCACCATGTGCGAAAGGTCCAGGCATTGTCAACAGCAAATTTCGCTCCTCGACAAGCGCTTTCGCAGTTGTGCCTGTGTCAGTGCACAGAATATCTATACTTTTCGTCCATCGTGTTGTTTACTGATGAAGCGAAATTTACGCATGACGGTTACTTTAACAGCAGGAACAGTCGCATTTGGGACGACATCAATCCTCATGCAATTGCCATAATAGCGAACCCGCAGCGATTCTCTGTGAACTTCTGGATGGGTAATGTCGGCGACCATCTCATAGGGCCCTACGTGATGCCACGTCCATTGAATGGACACATGTACTGCCAATTCCTGCAATTTTCATTGCCATAGTTCCTCGAGCACATGGCGCTTGCTTTTCGGCAATGTTTGTGGTTTCAACACGCCAGCGCACTGAGAGAAAGAATTGTTTCATTACAGTAAATATATTGTATTGGGGTATGTTTGCTTCAGCTAAACAATATTTTTTTGACAAGACCAAGTCTCGAGTCATTCAAAGAAATTTAATTATTTTATTCATTTCAACACACTTTGTTCGGGCCAAACATATATTTGGTTACTATAGGACGTGGAATAAATATTTTGTGTAAACAAACAACTCGTTACAACTTGTCTACAAAATAACATTGTTAGTTATAAAAGAAGTGATTTGAACTAACAATTTTTTTCAATGGACTAAATTATTTTGTTGGTGAAACTGTATACATTTGGTTGACATGCGGAAGTTGGCAGTCTGGCGTGCGTGAGCGGTAAGATGGCGAACACTCTAAATCTCGACTTTCAGAATACAAGCTAGTGCGACAAGTAGGGTGTCTAAACTGTTAATCAGCATAATTAAAGGATCTTTATTTTAGTTATAACAATTTTAAAGTGGCTAATTAGATTGATTACAGAAGAAAATGTTATAAAATTGAAAAACACTGCAGCCGCACGTCTCGTTCTTTACACTGTGGTGGACAGCTATAACTTCAATAATATTATTTGACGTCGTTTACATTCCTGCAAACGGAAGACAAACACATTTGAAAATACAGCAGTACAATCGTAAAAAAATTCATATTCCTATACAAATAACAATCTCATCGTCATTGAAGCACTCGTAACTCAGTTGGGAAGAACCGTCCGTGCCTCCGCCGGCCGGATGCACATCATGTCGGTGCGCGGAGGTTGGTCGCTCGAGCGTGAAACGGGGAGGTTTCCGTACACGAGTGGCAACGGATATATTGTTTGAGTCTCGTAATCTTGTATAACTGAAACATGTCGAATATCAGTGTGTTTGCAAAACGGCCATTTGCCTTAGAAATCCATGAATGGATCGACTCCGTCCTGAACGTCACCGAAGTGCAACTGGACGCCATACAACTGGATGGTCACCAGAACTGTGTATTTCTGAAATTCGTCTCGTCCGTTCCGTGCGAAGAGATATTACGGCGCACAAATGGTGAGTCAACTTTTGTCTCTGCAGACCAGGAAATGATACACGTCAGCATTGAAAAAGCAGTTGATAACACAAAACTGGTTAGGATATTAAATTTGCCTATAGAGTTGGATAATCACAAACTTTTCACAGAATCAGAGGGTTATGGTCGAATTGTTACGTTATACGATGAGGTGTGGAATAAAAAATATAAATTTAACGTAAAAACGGGTGTTCGTATTACGAAAATGGAAATAAAAAAAGACAATCCTTCGCTTCGTACGTCACAATTGATGGCTACCATGGCATAGTTATCCACCAGGGACAACCAAGAACATGTAGTTACTGCCAATCCACTACACACGAGCGCATAATGTGTCCTAAATTGCAAGACAAGGACGCGCGCACGATTAGAAGGTGGGGCACCCAACGAACAGTTGACAGTCTCCAAGAAGACACGTAAACAGTACTAACTTCAACACTGTCCTGGATAGAGTACCCTGAACTCAAACCACGTGAACACAAAGGGCCTGTTCAAACACCCATCGGGGAAACTTCGACTCAGAAATCAGTAAATCTAAACTCGTTGTTGACTGAGAACCGAAAAACTGTGGCGGGTACGCGTAGTACCAGTACTGTTGCTAATGATGGCCAGACACAACATACACAGGGTGTCTCCAAAACAAATACTGGCGGGTCGGCGGACTCCTGGGCGGACGATACAGAAATTGTACATGATGGACACAATACAAAACGACCATATGAACATGACTCTAGGGCCAAGAGCAGCAGTCCCATGGGAAAAACACAGGTGTTATCACAACATGAAAAGGATAGGCAAGATTCGCTAGACCTCGCCAAAGAAGTAATTGAAAAACTACGTCGATCCAATAGCAAGGTGCGGGTGTAGACTTCTGATGAATAACAAACTCAAATATTGATATAAATGTTGGTGTTGTTGACAATTTTCACCTTAAATTTATGCGGGGTATCGACCTCCGTACATATAGCGTCGCTAGAAGCACTATTTCGATCTCGGGCGGTGGATGTAGCTTTCTCACAAGAAGTCGTCGTACACGACTTTGCAGGATTTCACTCATTTAATGTATACACAAATGTTGGCAGCCATGGCAGAGGAACAGCAATCATAACACGGGCCGGCCTGGAACTAGAAGAACTGCACTATCATCCGTCAGGCCAGGTCATGTCAGGAAAAATTAATGAGGTATCACTGGTCAACGTATATGCACCATCAGGATCCCAAGTGAGATGCGAAAGAAATAAGTTTTACGCGGAGGACATAATACAGTTTTTTCATCCAGACTGTAACCAAATGATTTTTGGTGGTGACTTTAATTGTATTGTGCAACCCTGCGACCATCAAAGAGGTTATTATCCTACCAACACTGCACTTTCTGCCTTAATACATTGCCTTGAAATGAGTGTTGTGGCCTCAGATGATCAGGGAATGCGTTATACTTAAGTCACATCACAGAGCCGATCACGCATTAATCGGTTCTACATAAAGTCATGACACCTGTCAAAGGTTCACAGTTATGATGTCGTCCCTGTATCCATTAGAGACAATTGTGCAGTGATCTTTACATACAAAAATTTGCCGACGTCACACGTATCGGACGAGGAACTTGGCGTCTTAATACATCCCTATGGCATAGTATGGAAGTGAAAGAGGACTTCATGGTTAGTTGGGCGCGTTGGCGTTTAAAGAAACCGCAGTACGAATCTGTAGCAATATGGTGGGACACGTGTGTGAAACCGAATGTAATGAGATTGTTTAAACAGCATGCATATCGATTGGCGGAGGACCGACGGGGAACAAAAGACTTTTATGACACCTTATTGCTTGAACTGCACCAGCGCGCTTATAGCGAAGAAATTGTCGTGGAAAACATCAGACAAACGAAGCTTAAACTTAAGGCTTTAAACAGTGCACGATTAAAAAACCGTAATATACTGATTCATGACAAAAGTCTTTTAGTAGAGGAGAAATATAGTATGCTACACTCATAAAAGAACAACACCAAAAACTGCGAAAAGCGATCACGCATCTTATAGATGACAATGGGTACAACGGTTCAAAATCAGGCGAGAGTAATGACAATTCTTTGTAACTATTTCAAACAGCTTTACACAAAACAGAACACTGACGATTCGTTGGTTCCTACAGTATTACAAGTCTGAAAACAGAAACTAAGTGAAAATAATAAGATGATAATGGCAACGTCATGCTCAGACGAGGAAATTAGTAATATCATTAAGAAATTACCATCCAATAAATCTCCTGGTGCTGAAGGAATACCATATGATTTTTATAAGACGTACTGGGACATTATTAGTGCCGACTTTTGTGAAGTAGTCCGTGACGTGCTTGCCAAAGGGGAGTTATGCCGGTCCCGTAAATAAGGTTTAATAGTTCTCATATCGAAAACCAGGTGTTCCACGAAGTCGGCAGATTACCGACCTATAACTCTCCTGTGCGCTGATTATAAAATAATTACACGGTTTTGTGCATCGCGTATGAAAAAAGGTTTGACAGATGTGATTGGCCAAGGCCAAACATGTACGTTTCCTGGGAGGTCGATTTTACAAGGAGTACAAGCTTTACGCGATGTACAGTTACTTGCCAGATTACGCAACAGTAAGATGGCCTTTGTAAATATATATATGGACAAGGCATTTGACAGAGTTGATCATCAGTTCCTAATACAAGTCATTATTCACCTTAATTTTCCGGACGAAATAATAAAATGGGTAAAGATGGTGTGTACGGGAATATGGTCACGTATAATGGTCAATTGAATTCTTACACCACCCATACCGATAAGGAGTTCCGTCAGACAAGGGTGCCCATTGTCTATGATCCTGTTTACTATTGCAATAGAACCTCTCTACAGAATGATTAACGATCAAATAGGAGGTTTTCACGTCTCACAAAGGTTCTTTAAATTGACTGCCTACGCCGACGATATTACACGTGTTGTTCGATCTGAACGGGAAGTAAAAATAGTAGCAGATTGCCTGGACCTTTACACTAGTGTTTCCAATTTGCGAGAAAATAAGACAAAACTGCAGTGTTGGATATAGGGGTTGATGGGGAGCCGACCGATGACGTTCTTCTATTCTGCAAAGCTGATACACTAAAAATACTGGGTGTGTATTTCCAGACGGACGTAAATAGTATGTTGAATTACAACTGGAACTTAGTCGTAAATCAGATTCTAACTCGTCAAATTGAAATGAACTTTAGGAAAACAAATATCATGCAGCGAGTTACTTTAGTAAATACCTTTTTACTCGCGAAACTATGGTATCTGGCACATATTCTTCCACCATCACAATGATATAATGCAAAAATTCTAAACTATTTTGGACACTTAATATGGAAGTCAAACATGTTCAAGTTGGCCCGGATTCAATTGTATCTTCCCGTGCAAGAAGGGGGACTTGGCCTAACTAACCGTACAATAAAATCCAAAGCGATATACCACTCGACGGCGATTGCAACAGTTCTACGTCAAGATAATATATATGCTGCACTGCAGAAAAAATTGTAGTCGGAAGCTGGTCGTGTGCCACTCCCATATCGAAGCGCAATAGAAAGGCTTAAAAACATTTTGCAATCTATACCAGAAGGAAGTGTTACTTCTGCAAGAAATCTTTACCAACGATCTTTAAAAAAGTGGTGGACATTGTGCCAGCAGTTGTAAATAAAGTACCGACTATCCGATGGACTAGGACATGGAGAATACCAGCGGACGCACACGTATCTTCAGATCTACGATCGGAAGCATATGGTTTTTGCAATAACACCATAGATACACAGCAGAGAAAATACCATATAAACTTAACAGATGACCCTACATGTGGAGTGTGTGGACATACGGACACAGTTATCCACAGAATAAATTCATGTACATACGCAGTTCCGATATGGCAATGGTGTAGGTCACGTGTACGAAAAATAATAAATGATGGTCACGGGGACATCAGCGATAGCAAGCTACTTCACTGTGACTCTTGTGTATTTCCTACGGTGAGGAGAAGAGCAGCAGCTTGGTACTTGTTCCATGCAATCGCCTTCCTTATCGACATCAAAACTCCATTTACATTACGAAACTTTATAACTATCCTCCGTCAAGACAGGTGGAACATGGCCAGAAGAGGCACATTGAGAAAGTATTATGGCAACTATTAATTTTCATTTAACAAGTACAAGTTTTACAATGCTCATATAAGAACTAACATGCAATGTGTATAAATATGTTACTGTAGTCGAGTAACATGAACTAAATTTACGGTCCTAGGTCTGTACCCTAGACTTGGAAAGTTGTCAAAATTTGAAAAAAAAAAATACAGGATTTGGGTCTTTCTCTTGTCTGTTTCTGATACATGTATACAATAGCCGAATTGCATGAATGTTGTGTAAACGCGTTACAACAAATGTACATTTGTTTTGGGGATATGCGTACTTGAACCTCTGTCCCCACATAACTTTGTGTGACAGTTTTGGCCATGTAGGGTGTAAGTTTAATGTCATTGTTTTGTACTGTATATAGAGTAGACTTTGTTACTTCTGTTAGTACAATAGTGTTAAAAAATAAAAAAATTGGATAGGTCATGAATGAAATGAGACAAGCCAAGGGATAATATATCAAATCCCGGCGTATCTATACTTTTTTTTATTTTTTTTTAATTTCCGAAATTTTTTAAGTTTATAAAAATATGTTTTTTAGTTCTTAAAATATTGCATGTGCATTTAATATGTCCAACGAAATGTTTTTATTACCAGCTAAATCTTTCGTACTTTTAACAAAATACAGCCATTTGCCTCAAACAAATCGAGGGAACAAAATAATTTGGTACGAGCAAACAAATATCTAATTGCCCCTATACAAACATATGGTGTGGTTGATTCAAACACATTTTGCTTGCACCAACAAATTATTTTTCTCAGTGCGTGCCCTTTCTCATTACAGACGAGCTGTACGTAATCACCTTAACACGGCATTTCCAGTACAGTGGAATGGAAGAGGCGGATCTATTACATGGTCAGGACGTTCTCCAGACCTTAATCAACTCAAATTTTTCCTGTGGAGGTTCATCAAGGCTTTGGTGTACGACACACACAACAAGTTGGAGGAAGATCTGCTAGCTTGGGTAATGGCTGCCTGCGACGAAATTCAATATACACCCGGTGATTTCGAACGAGTACGCCAGTCTTTTAATATGCTGACTCAATTGTCGAAATGAAATGGGAGGCCACCAATTTGTACACTTGTAGAATGTCTTATGATAGTACGAATTGACATTGGAAGCGCACAGAAGTGCATTAATTTTCTTATTTGAGGCAATTTCTTGGTAATGTGAAACAATCCCACCTAATCTGTTTATGAAACTCAATAATGTTTTATCACGCACAAAGTTGCAGGACGCATTTCACTATGGCGCAGCACGCAGTATGTTATTCCTGGTTGCATACTTGCTAGGCAATAGCAATTCTCTGTGAAATCAAACATTTAATGATTACAGTTTTTGTATGAGACTTTATGTTTCTAATTTTTCCGACCTTGTATTATTTTTGGTAGCAAGTAGTAAATTTTTACTGTCGCGTATGTTATTTTCAAAAATAAGGGTGGTGCCACCCCATTTAAACATTATTGAGGTGTGTTAAATGTACAAATCCCTCACATAATTGTTTATTTCGGTAACACTTATTGGTAACCAGAAATCTGTTTCTGTCAAGCAAGCCGTTTTCAAATATCACAATAATTTGTAATTTTTTTAAACTTTCGATGCGTCTAAGCCCTCCTTATTTAACCTGGACCATGGGTTCCCTATATCAGACGTTCTTTTTCCGCCTCAGGAATAACCTGTTAAAATTTGTAGGTATGTTATTATACACGCTGTATATTCACAGATCATACGCAATGTCACAGCACATAAATGTAAACGACCAAAGGGGAAAATCAGTTAAAAAATTACAACAATAACCCTTCACACCCAACTAGCCATCACGCTTTCAACTTTTGAGGGTGTAGTCATTTAGTATGACTTTTGTGTTCACGCTTTTTTATTATGAAAACGAAAAAAAAATGCTATTGATTAACATCAGCCTACCTCAGATTACGTAAAATCAACCTTTATTATGTTAATACATAGCTTAAAATAAAATATATGTAACTAAACATATGAAAAATTTGCTAACAAAGTTGTATTGAATTGTGCCGTAGAGTTTATTAAATTTTTTTGTCGCTATTATTCAGTTGCCTAGAATTAACATGTTCTTAAAAGAACATTTTTTGTGTAAAGATTTACTCATGAGGAGTTAACAATAGACACTGGGCTTGCTCCTTACATCACTTGGATTTTGGAGCAGAAAGAATATCACATACATGTGCGTCCATGGTTGAATGAAGATCGGTAGTTGTGCCACTACATTTTGTGCACTGACAAGTCAAATCACATTAGATGCCACAAACAATCTGCGCAACAACCGGGTAGCTCATCAGGTGTTGCTTATCTGTAATTGTGATGCACAGCTGTAAACAACACAGTCCGATTATACGTCACAGTTTTTAATTTTAAAAGTGTTAATTATTATAGTAGTCATGTAAATATTTTGGAAATTACTCTGTAAATATTAGTAGTGTTACCCGTTTCTAAATACATTTTTTTGCTCCTAATTATGCAAGCGAAATGAAAGCCCTGTGTGTAGAGATATTACTTTGTATAAAGTAATGAGTGTGTAAAGGAAGAGAACGACATTTTTCAGTCTACAAGAGTTTTTCACATTCATTTATTAATCGTCAATCTAGGCCAACTTTCACATGATTCCAATTCACCCAAGCTTCGTGTGTAACGGTAATGCATCTAGCGTCTCACAGTTGCCTCTTTCAATACTTTTACCGGTTGCAGTTACCATTAAGCTTTATTCTAAAAATTACCTTGCCTTTAATTTTATAAAGACAAAACCGTATTTATATATGAACTAGTATCGTGCCTTCGTTCGCCAGATTTTCAATGTAATGCGTTAGTATTTCTGAAATAAAACATTTTGAAAAGTGGTAAATTGTGCATTAAGTTATTCTGGGTCATTAGTGACCGTTTTCGTAAGATTTAACAACGGAAAATTGTTTCACTAACTTTTTCTGTACCCCGTTCTGCCCCTAAACCCCATTTGGCCTCCCTTCACCCTTTAAGTATAATTCTTGGTAGAAACTTTCAGTAAGTTTTAGGCATCCGTTCTGAGCCTCTACATGGTTTGCCCCTCCCTGTAAAGCAGTTTGTCTGCATAAATTATCAGAGGTACACGCACAACTCACCAAAATTTCATAGCAATCGTATGCATGATATAGAAACGTGACGAGCAAACAAACATTAAATGTTATTATATAGGCTAGTAGTCCGCCTATGAACACGCCCGCGTGTACTTCTGGTAACAGCGAATATTTACTTCAATTAAAGGATCCCTTTGTACGCCAGATTAGCTGTTGGGCCATCAAGTGTTAGGATAACCAAGCTGCAGGTTAAGCTTACTCTGCAGATGGGTAAGTAGCTATAGCTGTCCATGTAAAAAATCTTTCCTAAGTCTATCCCTGCCACTCTTAACAACCACCCCGAGTCATATATAAAAAATTTTAAGTATAAGAGAATATTCGGGTGGTATATGTAGTAACCGTGGTATTATGACCCAGTTACCTCGATCACAACCATTGATGGTGTGCCCTTAATACGTACCGTATAAAATGTATAACAAATAAACAAAATATTCAGTTACTTTGCATATAAAGGTTGCAAAACAATTCGTATCCTTGAATAATCTTAACTCCCTATAAATAATTTCTCGGTGGCTGTTTTTATTTTTTACGGATCGTCTGCTTTGAAAGGTTTACAATGACCACGTGGCCCCTTTTGCCCCTTGGTAATTGAGAAATTTTATCAAGATAAAAATAGTTAATTATTCTTCGTATTTACGTGAACATATTTTTGAAGTAAATAACATCACGATATCTCATCTGGTTAGATAGATACCATGGGGTAACTGAAAATACATTTTAAGACTTTTGACCCCTGTAGTAGCCGAATTTCTTAAAATCATGCAATCACACATTAAACACTTGTATAACTATCCAATTAAGGTGAAAATTACGACGATAACCTATTGAGTCAAAGCTGAGTCAACGATTCATTTAAAAACATATTTAATTCCTTTGCGATCCTGAGAGTACCAACTTATAAAAGTCCTGAAAAATTTTACGGGCATTCACGCATTTACCATCATGAAACGAAAAGACACTCTTATATCTCAACGGGTTCGATAGCTATCAAGATGTATATAAAACATGTACATGTCTTTCATCCCATTAGGGTTCGAATTGCGAAAAAAAAAATTTATGATTGTTAAGGCTATTTTATAGGTTTCACGTTCATAGGAAAACCGTTAATAGACGATTGATTGAAAACACAGATCACCTAGTTTCGTCACATTCACCCCCTTAGGTGTCTAATTTTGAATAATCGGTAATTATAGTTCTGGTATTTAAGGAAGCACGAATCTTAAGCAAAAATTGCGTCTACACATGACAGTTCAAAGGAGTCGATATGTTGTATCGATTGCAAACAGAAAACACAATTTACACTTGTTTTCCTGTCTAGGGTCTTATTTGGAAAATACCGTAAAATTGTGTTTTGGATACTTAAGTAGATATTATCACTGAAGCAAAGAGAAATTCGATATCTCGATTCGTTCGATAAATATGGTGGACTAATTGAAAACATGGTTTGCGTCTTTTTAGTTCCTTAGTTACCGAATTTTAATGCGTCATGGCCTATTTTAAATATTTGTTTACGTAGCAATTTAAAGTAAAATCACGAATATAGCCGAGCGCCTTTGAACTGTATAGACGACTATTTAAAAAAAGACACACACACAATTGCCTCTTTTTAATTCTTTGGAGTCGAATTTCGAGAAATCCTTAAACTCCTTTTTGGGCGCAATTTCGAAACGAAAATCAACTACGTAGGCCTATCCTGAAGCGTTCGAGAGCTAAAAACTATTATAGAAATCACGTTTCAGGTCTTTTCACCCCCTAAAATCTATGTTGTGTTTTACTAATAGTGTTCTACTTGTAGACTAGTTCTAGAAATTCATAAGATTTTTGTTCTGTTGACAATGTTTTAACTAGACACTTGCAAAACTCACTATTTTTAACAGTGTCAATTGTAGAATGTGTGTGATGTATAAGGTTCAGTGAAATAGAAGGCAAATTTACCTTAACTGCGCCAAATAAAGACGTTTTATTATTATTATAAAAATGATGAATTTTGAAAACTTTTGGGATTGGCTAACATGCGTTTTTATGAGTGGTTCATTTAAGTGAATATGATGATTATAGGCCACTGGGTTTGAGCTACATCGAAGGTAATTCGGAAACATATTTCACCCCTTTCCATTCCCTTAGGGGGTGAATTTGGAAAAATCCCTTCTAAGAGATCGTCTACCACCTGAGGGGAGGGAAACACACACAAAAATGTTTATGTTTCTAGGTCCAGCGGTGTGGGCTGCCGCTTGATATGTTAGTTAGTCAATGCACTCTTTTATGTATAGATATTAAGAATTGTGTGAAAGTTATTTAGAGACATGTCGAAGACGTAATTTCTCGACGGACGTTTTCGCTAAGATAGTCATGTTATTCGACTATATGTTAGGTTTGAAAGTACTACGTTTGAAGAAGTCTGACCGATACTTAAACTAAACATTTTACGCTATAAATGATGTGACATGTACCACATTAACTAAATATAATGCAGTTTATAAATTTTATTTGCAACATAAAGCAATGCAGTGAATAATAATAATTAATGGTGAAGGATATTTCAGATTTTTTAAAAATGTATATTTACCAAAAATCGTATAGCAATTCTATCACACTAGTAATTGAATCAGGAATTTGCAAAAGGGACCAAGTCCAAGTGAGTAGACTGTCGGGAAACAACAAAAAACTTATCATTCTGGATATGGGAATGAAACGGGTTATCAATAATGTATAACCTGAAAGCATAGTGTGTGTGGAATAATATGAAACATAATTCATACAGAAATTATTTTGTATTTATTTATTTTGTAAATTAATAAAGTTAGATGACTTCGTATCTTGTATAAATGAAATAACGTTCATTATAATAATGGCACATAAATCATAATGTCTTAAGTAGATATTAGTGCAACGTTGTATATTCCAGTGACAGACTAGTAATATGTTACATGGAAACATGTTTCGCAAACACAACACTACCTGATACCTTATACCAATAAAGAAACGCTATGTATTACACTATCAGAGAAAACAAAATGTTCATGGTGTATATCATTGGAACCTTGGTATATGCTAGTGAAAATTCTATCAAACAACATGGAAACATATTCTTGAATGACAATGATACAAGTGACAAAAAATAATGCACCTTTGCCACATTCATCGACATGTCCATTAGCAATGGCAGGCCAATGAAGTATGTTGTCGTGTGTCTTTGCAATGCCCATATCATTTGTCACTAAGGGCAATGGTGCACGCTGAAATTTAGTCATGTGTGGGAATAAGCCGCAAATAAGCTTAAACCATCCACAAACGCGCACTCGTATGATATCAGCGCGCAGTTAGATCGTATAAAACGCAGGGAGCCGGATATCGGCAGTCAGTTGGCAGCGAGCCTTCGTAGAGTGAGGGTGCACTTCTCTTCGCTGTGCGCTATGACATCTAGCGGCCACCTCTTGAACCACCTTAAATGTAGGTTTTTCATTTGGTCCTTTCTGCTTCGCCCTTCTCATCGCTCGGGCTCTCCCTACTCGGATTAAACAAATGGTGGGGGGAAAGAGGCGACGAGTGTGGGTAGTGAGATTACTTATCTCTACAAGTCTCGCATGCATTCGACCACGAGTGACGCGGCGTGGCTAGGGACATATCAATACACAGCCCAAACCTCTGGACCTAGACACACGAAATTTTCAGGGGGGCTTCCTCTCATGCCATAAACTCCCAACAAGAAGGAATTTTTCTAAGTTGGGAAATTAAAGTGGTGACTGGAAGTAAATGAGTTTGGTGAGATTATGTTATTTTTGCTTCAAAACATAGTGTATTCATATAGATAATACAATATTTTTAGATTTTTTCAAATTTCTAAATGAAGGATGAAAAACTTAAAATATATTTTTAACGAATACTTTTTAACCTGCTGAGATATCTAATTGATTCTTAAAAGCTGTCATAAATACTTAAAAAAACCTGCTTTCATTGTGTTTTTCCCTCGAAATTTTGCCTAAAAGCCCATTAAGAAATGGAATGTGATTTTAAATAATTCTCAGTAATTCGTAAACCCATGGAGATAACGAGATTATTTTTGAATTTTTGAATAGGAATGAAACTTACGCGACAAGTTATTTAATTCCCCCGCCCCCCCCCCACGAAATCTGACATCAGGTGTGTAAATGGAAGTAAAATGTTCCAGAACTCCGGTAAAATGAGCATGGCTATGGATGAATAATTCAAAAGATGTTACTCTTTGCCATTGGATTTATGAAAACACCTTTAAGTTTTGGACCCCATACACACATAAGAATTCTGATGACATTTCTTGGTGTTATCGGGTATTATGTAAGTCTGCAGTGAGGGAGAATTATAGCATCCCTTGTACTAGATTGCGGCAGGAAATTTCTCTGATATTATGCACGTACATGTTAGTAGCAGAAAATGTTTATATTTGAAGTATATGACAAAGTTGTGAAATGTTAAAAGCATAGAGGACGCAGCCGCCACGGGACAAGCTAAGAGCCGGTGAGGGGTGACACGTCTGTAATGAGGACGGGAGGAACGGGAGATTTGCCTAATGAAACACTACAATCCAACTAGCCGGGAATCGAACCGGAGTTACTATGGCATTGTTCAATTTTGACAGAATACCTGCCGGAGTCGTTGTCTCAAATATTTCCTTTTTTTTTTGTAAAAACATATAGCCGAGAACTAAACGACGGTAACTGCCATAATATGATACATAACTATTAGGGAATGTACCCTGTTTACTTTAACAATTTAAGAATAGGTACTAACATTTTGTTAAACTTTTAACAATAGTAACGGATGAAGCCGCAGCCGGGAATGTAGTTATACATAACTGGTTTTCAGACAGTCAAACTTTTTCATATTGTAGGATTTCATAAAGTACCAATGCTGTAGTAAGTGTGTACTTCATTTACATATTAGGTAAGCACGATAAAAGACTCCTTTTTGGTATCTAAATACAAATTCCATATCCGAAATTCTAGCATACATGTATACGTTTTCGTACTGAAATATACGCCGTCGCAGTATGTCATGCGTGTATTTTAACATATTTGAGAAAGTACCTAAACTGCGAAATTAATTCAGTTTACATTGACAAAACTGAGTATCTTTAAAATATACAATGGCAAAACATTTGAGATTTGTTTTTTAAGACTCCACATTCCAATAGGAACAGCTCTATCGCGGCACTTTGTCACTTTTTAATAACGAGCTGGCACAAATTTTTTTTCCTCTTGAACCTTGTACTTGGTGTGGCGAAACAAACTACAACACAGAATAAAATGAGTTACATCACAAATGTGTTATTGATAACAAATACATTGCAGTTCATTCAGCCGGCTATTTTTAATGAACATGGCCCAACATAATATAATCCAAAACATAAAAAAAAAATCAATAGTAAAAATTTTTTTACTTCAGTTAAAATACATATATTATTATTTATTCGTCTAGGTTAACTAGATTTTACTGGATCATTTACGTCGGAATTAGTATAATTACTACAAGAGTATAGCGACTGAAAAGATAATAAAATGTCACTGGTAAAAAGGAATGGGATCCACGTATTTTTTAATTAGGATTAATTAAGAGAGAAACAACTTTACAGCACAAAACCAAAACGCACACTCAACCCATCACAACCAATCAGAGTCAATCTATGCTGCGCGGCCGATCAGGAGACAGCTCGTCTCCCATTGGCTGAGCAGTATAAGTGGGCTTACCCTATAAATACCCATGGTTTAAAAAAAAAAAAAAAAAAAAAAATCCTGAACCCTGTGTGTCTACCTGATGACGGGAACAGGTTCCAGTTCCCGGAACGTCGTAACACTGTCTGTCTGGAAAACTACTGTATTTTGTTTCGTCTCATAATTGTGTCGTTTGTCTTTTATGTATATGTCTGATATATGTTGCGTTTTGTCTCGTCGATTTGTTGTGTCTTTTTGTTATTTTTCTGTTCGTGTCTGTTATCTACTGTGTCTTTTGTTTCGTCTCATCGTTGTGTCGCATGTTACTTGGTTTTTTATTTTAATTGTTGATATTTTCTTTTATTATGTTTGTTCTTTTTTTTTATTTAACCCGATTCCATTTTGGAATTTCATGTTGTCTATGTATCTTGCTGACTAAAGCATACTCTGCTTATTTTATGGTTTTCTTTTATTTGTTAGGTTTCCTTTGACAGTCATTCAACTTGCAATTGAGTACGTCCAAGAAACTGAATCCAGTCATGCACTCCCATTGCACAGTTCTTCCAAAGATTATGCTAAAACAGTGGCAGCGAAAATTATTGAATCATTGATGGTGTGTAAAACTGTTACATAGTTCGAAGGCCATCTGGCTTGTTTTATGCTTCTTATGTTCGCGGCTGAGAGAGATGGCCATTAGGTGTTCAGAAAAGAGGTTCGGTTTGTTACGGAAGAGCTTAATAAAGGTAAAGTTGTTTGTTTTGTTTTTAATGGGGAAAGGTACCCGAGGACAGGGTACCGTAATCCGAGTGCAAATATCTGATTGGCCGTCCATAGGCACCTGCATATCCTGAAGGATGAAATTAAATCCTGTGATAGAGAAGTAATTAATGAGAAATGCAGGGGAAACAGGAGATCTTCGAGAAAACCTACCGGCCAAAGGAAACTCCCGTCACGTTTTTCCCCGAGCGAAAAATCGGTGACCGATCCCACCGACGATCAAACCCGAATCGCTTTGGTAGGAATCAAGTGGTCTGACCACTCGGACACCGCGGACCCAAAAAAAGGTGATAAAGTGAAGGAGGGGGTGACAAGGCAAGTTGTTGCAGTTATTTCTCTGCCAAATTGTATGGAATTTTGTTGTGTGTGTGGAATTTGGAATGGCTGGGTTGGCAACACTGAGCATACGCACGGAGGTAGCTAAAGTGATCAACATTTTTAAACGTGGGAACTAATTTTGTTCATATAGTTTAATAATTAATATTTCAGCGTTTTTCGTTAATTTTTTTGTAAACAGCAAATTATACTTCAAAGACATTATCCTCAAAATGTGTGTAGGCACTTCACTTATTTAGGCTATAAGCTATGGTTTTTACATTGTGTAGAAATCAGTTCCAAACATATACGATGTTTCGTTCGTAAAGAATACCTCCCCGTACAATATTTTTTTTTCTAATTGCAGGGCCACAAAAAATAGTTGAAACAGTAATAATGTAATTAACAGTAGTCTTATTCTACTTTTTACTGTTCAGTTCCCCAGATTTCTAACTATATTCTAGAGTAGTTAATTTGAAAATACAATTAATGAACTTAAAATGACAAAACACATCAGTGGTCTTGACTGCTACCTGGACGATGGGCTTTTATATTTTGTCACGTATAGGTACAACATGGTATTTTTTTGTATCAAATATTTGCTCTACTATCTGATCACACGTTTTAACTCTAATTAGGAGTAACACAAATCCTAAAAACAAAAACCGCATTAGGATATTGCTGCATGATATGAAATTTTTGTATAATATATCTTCGTTACGTTCTGATTGAATGTTAGTGGACAAACCTGAGGAGCTACATAGAGTAGAGATACATGTCGTCAGTTTACTAATTTATAAAATAACTGGTACATTATGCATGAGACATACTTATCATTATTAATTATTGACATTTATTTTCCTTTTAGAATGACGTTTTTTACTGATTTAGTTTTCCATGTTCGGTTTCAAATCAACACATTGCTGCAACGATGCAAATAAATGTATGAAATTTATTATAATTGAATTTTTAAACATCTGTAAACTTCACGTACACGTCCACAATGTTGCGATGTACAAATGCATTTATCTTCTTTTTGCGCAGGAAGCAAAGTGACGTCTCTATCAGCCCACCGCCTAGGGTGAGTGAAGAGGTTTTGTTCAGCGCTTAACATCGAGGTCTTCAGCGCTGGTGAGGGGTGATATGATGTGGGTATGGAGCAGCGCCGGAATGAATGGGTGGGAGAAACGGGAGATCCCCGAGAAAACCCGCCGACCAGCGGCATCGTCTAGCACGACTCCCACATGCGAAAATCCGGGGACCGGCCCCCCTATCGCCTTGGTGAAAGGCGAGGGGTCTGACCCCTCGGCCACCGCTGTCTCACCACCGCCTCGACGTTGCCTCCATCCTGCCACTCAGTCAAGACGCGCGCGTTTACTCATCTACTTTCCTGTGCGGACAACAATGTCCATACTAATGTCCATACTGTCATAGAAGTAATCTCATGACAACACGCGCTTCTAGCTTCGTCAATAGACGTAAAATTGTTTTTATGTACATAATTTTTGTGCGTAACTTATGCAGGGGCGGATCTCGACTTTTGTTTTGGAGGAGGTCACCGTTCCTTAAATTAAAATATGGGGGATTTGAGAGTCCTCCTCCGGGGCAAAACTGGGTTTTCAAGGAGCAAAGTAGTGTTACTTAAGCATTTTACATACTTAAAAATATTAAATATACACTTACTGTTGCAATAGCGTGATTTCAATTTATATGTTTTGTTATTGTCTCCGGTATATAATTCAAAATTTTACCTTGGGTTTTGGGAAAGGGGTCATAACTCCTGTGACACTTCCCCCTTTTTTTTCTGAATACGCCCCTGATCTCATGTTTTAAATCTTTGTTTATCACATGTTAACTTACTTTATTAAGATTGGTCCGTGGTGGAGGGGGGGGGGTGGCGGCTGAATAATGGTAATAGTTCTGTCAGTATTTTTACCGAGTTACTATGAAAATAGTCGTAATGTGATTGCGCTTGTAATCCGCTGTCTATTAGATTTAAAAATGTGTTTGGTCTATGAGTTAATTTAAACACGTGTAACTGGCTGCTGTGGTACAGCGTGGCGGACAGATAACGGGACGTGCGGCAGCTGCAAGACTGCTAGTGACATCTTCCACCCTCCACCCTCGGCCGGCTATCTACACAGCGCTCACGTTACCGAGGAAACCCCACCTCCCTCTTCTAACCTTGACATCAACTCCAAGGTAGCCAGTGTATGCGCAGAGTGCAACACCTTCTCCCTTTCGTTCACATCATTCGTTCTCCCGTCTGTTATGTCCTGTAGTTTCGGCGTGGTGCAACGAGTTCACGCGACTGCCATATCGGGTTATATATTATATTGACGTGCGAAACACCACACAATAATTGTCATTAGAGGATTAGCGTTTTCAGTTTAATTGAAGTGAACCAGAGCTTAACATAAACTTAAAAGTCCAGACAAGAGAATACCGAGTTGTTAATTCCAGAAATAAAACATCTTTACAGCAAAAATCAGCAGATGAAATATCTGCTATAAAGAAAAGTTTACACTAGAAAGTTAAACTACAATTTTAATTAATATATTTATCTATTACTTTCGAAAATGGTTTTAGGCCGAAGTATCATACCTAACGAGATATTCTACGAAGTCATCCCGCCCATTTTTTTTTGTAGTTTCCGATATTTCCAGGAATGTGGAAAACTCCAAAAAAGTGGTCATAACTTCGTTAAAAAAATTCTAAAAAATACTTTTTCATGATCAGTCTACTTGAAATTTTTCTATGATTCTTGTGCCATGCAACAACAATCGAAAATTAAAAAAAAAAAAAAATCCGGCGCTTTAATGTCCTTAACAAAAGATACCGAGCCCATGACAAAAGGTCCCAAGTCGTGGACTTGGTACCTTTTACAAGTTCCACGTATATTTACTAGCTTGTTTAACGTATTTCTTGTATAGTACTTGGTTCCTTTTGTTGCTGACAGCCAAGATAATACTTTGGAGGGTCGGAATCTCGTATAACCTGAATTTGCTCAAAAAGTGGACTTGGTCCCTTTTGCAAAGTCCCGATTCAACTGTAGTCGCTCCTGAGTATTATTTATAGTTGTCAGTGTTTCTGGTACATAAATATTAAATGCATATTTCTACCAAAGTAAAATAGATGAATTACGGTATTGTATTACACATTCTTAACCAATATAGGTAAATTGCTATCCAATTTGTAAAGCTGTCAAAAATATGTTGTTTTGGAGCTGATAATTGGTACTTATGCTAGCTTTGTTTGAGTTAAATTGTATAGAGAAATTAAGTTATTTTTATACTTCCAAATATGTATCAAGTTTACTTTGTATATTAATGTCCGTCAATTTACAATTCATGCAACAAAAAAAAAACTGCTGGGGTGTAAAGTCTTAAATTTTAAATGTTCTAACTAGCAACTTACAGTTCTTCAATAGGTTTCTTGCATTATTTCCTGCATCGCTCCTATTTAAACTTACGAAAGTTTTTTGGCATTGTTTTGCTAATGCCTTAAACTAAAAATATTGTAAGAATATTTCAGTTATGTTTGCGTAATATTACTTCTGTTCTAAAACAACTACTGCTGAATTTTTATTGCCTTGTGAGGCCGGGTTCTGCGTCGAGTTTTTGTTTGGATATAGATTTTTCTGGTTTTAATATTTTCATGTGAATAATATTAAAAATTCCCACAGTAATACAATACAGTACCATTTTATTCAGTATAGTTTTTAGTGACTATAATGCATCTTTCATAGACTCATACACAAGCTTAAACTATTGATGTTTTTAGGCCATACCGTATAGTACAGGCTCTGCTGATACCACCAGAGCCATCTACTGAGGACTACGCGCTCTATGACCAAGGACTTACGAACTTGCCCGGACGATAAATGTTTAAATTTTTAACTGGTGGTGCGAATCATTTCGCACCACCAGTAACCACAACGTCAGTGGCCCTAAAGTCACTAGTTCTAAAATTATTTCAGGGCTAGTGATTTTAGAGCTTCTGACGTGTACCCGAAAGGTGGAAAATGTTTCCATTTAGCAGTCACAATACATAGTGTAACGACTTAACGAGCCAGTGGCTCACGCAGGCCTGCGATTGAAGGGCCGCGCCACCCCTCCTCCCCGCAACCACCGCTCGCTACGTACAGCCCGGGCTGCTAAGTGCTGGAATGCGAACCCCCTCTTCCCCTAGCTGCCTTAAAAGAATTGTTCAAATTGCCGACCTTTAAATTCAACACGCAATTTACAGCGTCGCTGCAGGAACCGCCGGGTGTGTCGTACACGAATTATTTGACATGTCCCTAATTCGCATTAGGGACTGCGGTGGCCTGATGGTCAGACCATTCGCCTCCCACTGTGACGCTTGCGCTGTCACGTGTAGGATTTGTGATGTATTTTATTGTGACTTATATATTATTTTATAATATTATTGTTGATTTGGAACTTATGTTTGATTTTGCAAGGTGTGAATTTGAGTCAGAAAATTATGTGGAACGGGATTAGGTGGGATCGGACGGAAGAACATATTGTGCACTGAAGAAGGCAAGGAACTGGGGAACCGCGGTGCCCTAATGGAACGTTTTGCTGACCCACGTCTTGAGAGAGACGCGAGCGAGTGTCGACCACTCGTCACAGTATGCGTTTATTAATGGGTAAGGGGCCGCGTCGTTAAACCAACCAAGGCGATCCGTATTCAATTCCCGGCGGGGTCAGTCCCCGGATTTTCGCATGTGGGAATCGTGCCGGACAATGTCGTTGGTCGGCGGGTTTTCTCAGGGATCTCCCGTTTACCCAGATCTTCCATTCCGGTACTGCTCCATACTCACGTCATGTCATCCCTCACTGGTGCTAAAGACCTCGATGTTAAGCGCTGACCAAAAATCTCTCACTCACTCACTCACATGGCGCGTTATGCCAGGTGAACATGCGGGCAAGGATATGGACTCACCTTGACCAATACTCTGGATAGGATAAACCGTATCCAGATATGTTGGTAGTTTCCGGGGAATATGTGCTGGGGCTCCATCATGCTGAAACCACAAATGCATTAGCACGTCGAGTGAAAATATCTTCCGGGTGCTGATTTATCGTGTACTCAAGGAACCGACGGTAAATAGCTTCATTAGGTCGTGGAGGAAGACGGAAGGGCCCAATTAGATGGTTCTGCACGATAGTTGCCCACATCTTTACATATGACTGTTGCTAATGGCTTTGTATGCGGGTAATAGTTGCGTTTTTTTTCTGCCCACACGTGAATATTTCTCGTATTAAAAATATCATTGCCTGTAAAGTACGCCTCATCCGTCCACAGTATGGAACTAGAGAAACGTGGTTGCATATTGCGCGACGAGGATAATCGTACCGACTTGCCACCTGTACCGTATGCCTCACTTGGCAGCGGAGGGTCGGGACCGAATGCGCCTCCACCAACGTTACAAAGTTTAGCAGGGAAGGGGATGATAAAAAGCTAGAGGTGAAAAGTAACAAGTTTATTAGAAATAGTAGATACAGGGAATAACAGTAATCCAGAAATAGAGGCGAGTGGAAAGGTTAGGGTAAGGCGAGACAGGAGATAGGTAAGGGATCGCTCTCCTTCTCTAAACCAACAGGATAATCACCGCTCGTGACGCCGTTGAAGTTAGGGCTCTAGTCAGAGGGTCGCACCCAGACTCTAACCCTAAGTCTCTAGGTGCGATCGCCGCCGGAGCAGAAGACTCACTTCGTCGACTCTTTTCTCCAACTCTCTCGGTAGCTATAGTTTGATGTCTATACCATTCTTCGTACCCCTACCAGGCCGTCAAAATCCTCCCATCTGATTTGCCCCCAGCTATGCCCACGGGCGGAGCAATCCCTGCTGAATCCAGGAGTTTGCAAGGATGTTGGGTTAAGTGCTAAGACTTACTAAACTCAAGTCATCGGATTCCTGTAACACCTCTGTTGCCGCAATCCGCCTCTTTTTGGTGACTTGTTGATTACCCAGCACCCACTGACCGCTTTTCTGCGACGTCACCGACGCCGTAGGGTTGTACAACCGTCCTACTACTTTTCCGCGACGCCACCGACGCCGCGAGATTGCGACAAGTGATACGGACGCTGTTGTTGTTGCTCGCGAAGAACACTTATCACAGTACTTTGGCTGGTATTCACTGCAATGGCCCCTCCTCAAACTGCGTTGTATGCACTTGACGTCCACGCCCTCAACCATGCTTCCGTTTCACGACTGTTCCCGCGCTGGCCAAATGAAGCAAAGATTGATTGGTGTGGTATCTACTTCATGGGTAATTTATTTGCATACATCATGCGTGCTTTTCTGCCTGATCCTTGTGCAGCGCCGTAGACTAAGTGCGTATCTGCTAGTTCAGCAAACGTACACCGATTCATGTTTCAATACGGCACACAGAAAATTGTATACAAGCGTGATGGTGATAGCAGTGCCGATTAAGTACTACCGCTTCTTACCGCCTGTGTGTGTATCTAGCAAATGTGTGTTGTAACAGTCAAATCAGCACGCCAGCCAGCACATTTACGACATTAACGTACACACGGGTATGCAACAGCTGTTTATTTATTACTGGCTGCCGTTCCAGCAGGCATAACAAGGCAATGTCTGGTGAACTTGGAGTGCATGCCAGATGCAATAACATAATAAGGACACCCATAATATATATTCATCGCAAATGGAATGCATGATGTGTTGACTTTTTCCGTAAAGCAGCAATTAAGTGGATTTTTCTGTGTCTTTCAGATGAAATCTGGCGTTTTGCAATTGATCAATGCAATAGCAAGTGTTCGTAATACAAATAAACAATTTAACACATTACCCCCTTAACTACTTCATGATGTAATTGAAATGTACACTTTCCATGTGATGTGGATTGCCTAGCTGTAAGGTGAATCAGTTACTGCTTTTAGATTTCTCGAAAACGATTCCCCTGAATGTGTTCAGTCAAGAGGGCATTTTTTTTTGTTACATACGCCTCAAAACTTAATAAAACTTCTTCAAATGTTTGACTTTCCAGACACAACGAAAGTCGTACCTATGTGTTACAAGGGTGGTCACCTATGTCATTTTCATAATGGCATAAGGTTTTAGCAGGCATTTGCGTGGAATTACAGATCGCGGTAACAAAAAACTGTATTCTGGGTTCTGTCATTTTGTCTCACATGGTTTCCAAATTTTTCAGAAAAAACTGTTTCAAATGTCGGTTTTCAAGAGCTAATTCCTCTATTAATATTTTATTTAGATGCTAGGTGTCCTGAGTTTTCATTACAAATAACCTGCCAAAGTTTGTCTGTGTTATTTTCGGAATCAACCTGTACAGAGCTACGCATCACACAATTTACAATTATCTTAAAATGTTAAAATGGAGGCAAATTTAGCTAATAATTTGTTTTACCTTAAACAATAAAATCTTCCTTTCAGCTAATGTTTTACTTTCCGAAAAATTCTACAGTGAACACATCTTGTAAAGTTGTCAGCAAGTAATGTACCGTACATAAAAATACATGGATGTTGAGCTTTTCACTACACTTCAAATTGTGTGGGATTTAACTGCAGTGTATGGGAATTATTTGCATGGTTGGCATGGCAACACGTGCAAGATGTCAAAGCCGCGTAGATAGCTGATGTGGGCGTGATTTACACATTACAAAGCTAGCTACGCGTATAAAAGCGAATAAAATAATAAGTAATTATAGATAATGACGTGTGCATGTGACTCAGACTTGTCTAAAAATAGAGTAGCAACAAAAAAATAACAATGTAACCGTTCACAACGCGAATCTACAAGTTTCTATAGCCCACGTATGAAAGGTGTGTGCAACAGAAAAATTATATGCTTACGCTTATACAACTTTCACCTCACTAGATCAACAGTACGCATGTTTTCACGAAAATAAATCACGTGAAATAGACAGCATAATATAAATTTGTCCGTTGAATTCAACACCATTTCAAAATTCCTCTGTGCTTATAATCAGTCTTCCATTGTTGGAGGACTGAACACAGATTCTACGGAATGTCAGGATTCGTAATAAGGATTACTGCTCACAAACACTCAAGCTAATATATTATAATAGTTTAATAATACAAGTAGGATAATAGTGTTCGCGAAATATATTCCTTCTCTGCGACACTCACGTCACCTGGCACCGAAAATGATATATACGGCCTATAACGGTCACGTCGGTAATAGCAAATAGTGCATGCGTAGTAGAGAGATAGCAAAGAATGGCTTAAGATTATAGAGTATGGAGCGAACGATAATTACGGTGAAGTTCCCATGTCTCTAGGTTGCTGTGGCAGCACGCAGGATAGGTTACACGAGCAGGAGCCGTGCGCAACACGACAGCAGCACGGAGGCAGCTTAATACGAGAGATATTACTTGGAAAACATCTGTCTGGTGATAAAGAATATCCCAGAGCTGTCAAGACCACATTATTATATGTAGACGTGATAAATTGTAGGACAACGAAACTTAAAATACAAATCGTGAATTGGATAAATTACACAGTAAAATTGTCATACTTTTGTTCAGTGCTCGAACACGAGAGCCCGATCCCACGCATCGCCACTGGTAGACACATTTAGTCTACCTGTGCTGTGTTTTTAGCTGTGAAATGACAAGCAACACTGCGTGGGCAATATGAATGCTGTGAGGAGTGTAAAATGTGTGATTTTAAAACTTCTTGTGCAACCAGTTCAGTTTGTCCTAGTCGTGCTGTAATCAAGTTGTTGATAAACAAATAAAATTTATTGAATATTTATTTTATTTATATGTTACGAATATTTTATATTAGGGAGTTTATTCGTGTTCGTGAGATCCACAACGCCTCAAAAAATTACAGCTAAGAACTATAAAAATGTCATGACTTTAAGGTCGATGTTTTCTCTTACAACATATGACAACCAGTGTTGTGTGGGACTCAGCTCTTGGACCCTGACTTGGGAAGGTCGTGTTGTTTATAAGCAGGCCTAGATGTCAGGGCGAGGTCTGTTACTGGCAATGTGTTAGAAGATCTAGCTGGGAACATTTCTTGCCGACAACATCCCTCATTCCGACAAAACCTGCTTCCATACAACCCCACGTTCCCTCACGGCCAGGGTCCCAGACCTGAGTCCCGTACGTGTTATACCAGTGACCTCTCGAACAGTTTGCGTCCGAGGCTATGTATAGCTTGTTGGAACTCGCTTTCGTGAATTCGCGTATTCTGAGTTGCCTCCTGCCAGTCACGGCACCAGTAATGAGTTTTAAGTAGGAGGGAGGTGAAATACTAAAAACAAACTGCGTATCTTTGAGATCAATTGAAATTTTCTTAATAACAGTATTTCACACATTGCTTAGTAGTGAAAGGCTACACCAACTGTTCAGTAAAATTTTACTGTAGTAAAAACTTCTTGTGTTACATACGCACACACACATATAAATACATGCATACATACATATATACATGTATATATATATATATATATATATATATATATATATATATATATATATATATATATATATATATATATATATATATATATATATATATATATATATATACATATATATATATATATATATATATACATATATAGACTACACAATATTGTGCTTTGACGGGAACATCTCCAGCCCCAACCTTGAAAAGTGTTACTGTAAAATTCGTATGGAATTTTTGCAAGTCACGTTCTCGTGCAGTTACCGTATACGGTTTTCCCTTTTGGATTAGAACTATCAGAATATCTGTAGATACCTACGCATGTCCTATCGCGCAACCCGCCTTCACACAAAGCAAATAATTTGTGGTCGCATGACCAGCCCGGCAACGCGGGTTGCGTACCTGGCAGGCAACACAGTGCACCGTCACAAGTTTTTCCTCTCAAACAGTTCGTATTAAAGTGTTTCATGAAGGATACGAGTATTATGTACGTGTATTACATAACATCTTTGAAAAGCAATTAAAATACTTCAAGTGTTGGCCGCACATTGGCAGGAACATCCCATCCCCTTATTTTCTCGATGTAGGAAATGTTTATACTCCAAAACCTTAAGATCAACGTAAAGTGACACCATCATTCACAGACTAATTTCTTTAACTTCTAATAGATGTAATTATTTTCAGTTAAAACCTTTTAAAACTTCGATTTGTAAGGGTGGATATTTCCCTTACGAGTTACTTTACGACATTGTTCGTATGAAATGTTTTCTACCTCATTTTGGATAGAGAATCAACTCACGGCGATTGTACCTATTGAGACGGTATCGTGAAATTACTGAAGTGTGGACAATGTTGTTTACAGTGACTGTCCACCATAACCTGTGAACTGAGCACATCAACACACATGCACACAGCATTGCCTATGCTCTCCTGGCCCTCGCATGCATTTTTAACAAAAACTATCATTCCTAGACAGTTGTAACAAGAAGACCATTTTTGTTAAAAGCATGACATTACTAAAACAATTATTAAATGCCAATTATCCCGACGGTACAAAAGTTGCATCCAATCAGTGGGTGGCCACCACTGTTATTTTAGTAACGGTTGAAGGTATCAACCAACATTTCATGTGGGGTTGAAGACCCTAATAACATAAATCAATAATTTAGAGTATAGTCCTTTTTAGATAATTAAGTTTCCGATATTTTAGTAAAATATCGTTCTAAAACTCGACATTCAAAGGCTTATTCATCCCTAAATATTAAACCAAGGCACTAAGTAGCCTATATATTTTCAACTTAATTTTTCATAAGGAACCACCTCGCAGCGTTTGTGCCTGTAGTTCAGGAACACCTGTATATTTACACATACATGTATAGCTTATATATAATTTCAATCATTTTATTGTAAGTTACAAGCATCAAATTTTAATATTCAATGTGTGAAAGGTGTGTGAATTATTGCCAAGTGCACACAAAAGTGCAGCGAAATAAATTTTAAATCGTTTCTTTATTGTAGAGACAAATTCGTTTTGTGGTGTTTTAATTAATATCAAGAAACAACATGATTTAAATGCGCTGAATCGCAAAACAAAGTATTCTGTTTTGCTCAGAAAGTTTTGACCAGTGATTTTTCCATGTAGTAACAAAGTATATAAAGACATTAAGAGTATTTTTTAGAAGATATGGCATTCATAATGAACTGGAAGGTCTCAGGAGCTATTCCAAGATACGAAGAGCTGGCAGACACTGGCGATGGCGTCTCAGGTGTGTATGCATCACCAGATCGTCTGAAGAAAAAATCGTCCTCGTAGTCGGAGTAGTCAGTAGTGGCGAAAGTATACTTTGCATAGTATACTGCCGCAAAGGCTGAATATATCAAAAGCGCTGCTGTGCCAACTTGGAAAACTGCCCAAAATTTGTAGGAACCTTCATTTATAATAAAATCGTAGTAGTTGCTTACAGGATCCGATCTTATGCGTCTGCTTAGGGTTTCTTGTTTCATTACCGGCGAAGGAGAAGTAAAGTTTGCAGTCACGTTTTGACTAAATCTTTCATTGGTGTTAACTGTAGATTCTCTGCCAGACCTGCAAACAAATAGACAAACAATTTTAGTTTGTATATTTAAATGTATTAGTTATTTTATGATACACTGTGTGCTCGTAAAATTAAAAAAAATATAGGCCTAATATAATTTAATGGACGAGAATTCGTGGAAGCATGCATTTGAAATAACCGGTGGCAGTAAATTAGGCATAGTAGTTAAAATGTGCATGTCACAATGTATAACTAAACCGATAAAATGTTTAAATGCGAACAACCCAAATGAATATCCACGCTGCAGGGAAAGTGCAAATTCCATGAACTTCTTTCGCAGTAAAAGACGAATCACTGGCGAAGAGAGAAGAGGTATCTGATAGTCATTTTACACTGTTATAGGGTTACCAAGGTCATGTGTGATGGGCCCTCACTCCTTCCCACATTTTTTGTGAAGATTCAACCCCAAATGTATTGTTTACAAGAGACTGCAGATCGTCACCTATGTTTACTGTACAAATTGACTGTGGCGTTGTACCGACTGTGTCGATACACGACGTAATTTGACGATGCTCGAGACAGTTAAGAAATTGTGAGATACCAGCAATTAATATGCATTATTCTCCGCAGCTATATTTCCAACACTTCCACGTAAACATAACATCTTACGTACCTTACATTCCATTTGTTACCGTTTAGAATATTTTACGACGCCGTATGTAGGTAAACATGACTTTCTTCGCCATAGACATATTGTGAACTAAGCAGAGACACAGGTGCAGACAGTGCAGATAGATTCGCGCTACACTAGCTAGCTCCAGTGATTATTTCCGAACTTCAAGAAAATATTGTCAAGAGCAATAATTAAATTTTTTCTTGTTTACATCTGAAATTAATAAACTGAGATAATATGTAATTAATGTTCTACGCACAGAGTTTTATAAATATTATATTAAGTTTTCATTATGTATTTTCAGGTTTAACGTAGATAGTTATATCATTTTAATTTTAACTTTTTACTGTTGCTCCGCCATGATGGGCGGACTATTTCTGGGTTTATATTCATGTTCGCTGTTTGTATACAAACTCGTTTGTGTGATCAGTCGGCTTCCAGTGAAATGTAAGTGTTATTCTTGTCTTTCGTCAATGTAAATGTGTAATGGGTTGTTATGCTGCAAGACTTATAACTGATTAATTTTCGGCGCATTGTATAGTTTCTTGTTTGGGTTTTTCTTGAGTTGAAGTCCTGTAGCATAGTGGCCCAAGTCCTAGTGTTTCGTTCGTGTTTTTGCTGTATGTTGTTTTTCTCTTTTGGTCAGTAATTCAAGTTAACTTTCGCGTTCAGGTTTTTCACTGTTTCACTCTAGTAACTTTTGTAATTTTCAGTATTCAGAGAGGGAGCGAGAGAGAGAGAGAGAGCACATTTAATTTCTATAGTTTAGTTTTGTATATTAGTTTATAACTGCTGGAGTGTAATTTTGAAGGTTAGACTTTGACAGAGAATGTAAATAATTGCAGATAAATAATAGTAATTGGAGTGAGTATTTTCCACGCACCATGTGTGCCCACTTTATGAGACTGTGTAAGGATTTGTGTGCATACTATCGAGGTATAGGACTCGATAGGTAATGCTTGAATTTGTGTATGTGTTTAGGGGCGTGTCCCCCACGATTCTATGTTAGGGTTGGCTACTGAGGTATGGGACTCAGTTAGCATATGTTGTTGTTTAAGTTAGTTTCCTATAATGATAGGGCTAGTTAATGTTTTGTCTTTGTTATTGTACTTTTTACACCCTTTGCAGTAATCTCGACTAGGGCTTCTTTCGCTTAATATTGTTAACATTAACTTAATAGTTTTTACATGCCTGTTAATAGCATTTTGTGAAGTTAATGTTCAATGTTATCTTTGTACATTTTGTATGATTCATTTCGTATGTTTTGATTTATGTTGGCGTTTTGAGTTTGTAAAAGGTTATGTTAATTTGTTATGTTGGTTTTGAGTTTTGAATAAATCCCTGCTGGGATTGACACACGGATTTTCATGTTGTTTTCCTTGATGTTAATCTATAGATCACCTCTTTCATGATTGCAATATTAATATGATGATGCTTGCAGCTATTGCTGATTTTCACTGGTATTACTAAACTGAGATTTTGAGGTCGAGATCTAGACTTTTAGGATTGAGGATTATCCCTTGCCTAAGTGCCCTTGCGAATAATGGAGAGTCGCAACCTACGTTCTTGTTCTTGTGTTCTTGTTGTCATGTTGCCATCAACAATAGTGAGGTCAACCCATATGAAAGGGGTGGTGATTTGCACACATGC
The DNA here is from genome assembly GCA_003012365.1 of Medauroidea extradentata. Lineage (NCBI taxonomy): Eukaryota > Metazoa > Arthropoda > Insecta > Phasmatodea > Phasmatidae > Medauroidea > Medauroidea extradentata. Next base: position 63,770 of record PNEQ01069597.1, on the reverse strand, counting down.
TACTTCATAATTTTCTCTTTGCCTTCTTTCACGCAAATAGCTTGAATCGCAGTGGCGCGACAGAAGCGTCACGACCACCACAACACGCAAAACAAAATATGTCCGCCAATTAGCACCCATGTTTCTGTGACGTCAGCTCGACAGAAATGCCGAGCGCAATGGCAATTCAGAATAGAAATTATGTCGATGTTATTCGACTTGCATTTTAATTTTGCGCCCAGATGTTTGTGAAGCTGATTAATTCTTAGTAAATTGCGTTTATTTAAGAAATGTTTGGATAGCATACGCAACCCATATACGATCTTTGAAAGAACTGTGCAATGAGAGTGCATGACTGGATTTATTTACTTGGACATACTCCATTGCGAAATAAATTACTGTTAAAAGGAAACTAAAAATAATACAAGAAACCATAAATAAGCAGAGTATGCTTTAGTCATCAGGATACATACACAACATGAAATTCCAAAACTGGAATCTGGTCAGATAAAAACAATGAACAAACAGAAAATAAAAGAAATAACAAGAATATAAAAATAGCTAAGTTGACATGCGACACAACGATGAGACGAGACAAAAACACAAACAGAAATACAACAAAACAACGATG
>PNEQ01069597.1:5520-54794 GCA_003012365.1 Medauroidea extradentata | reverse complement strand
ATTTAATTATTATGATTCAATCTTCCCACCCTACCAATAAATATTAACCAATATTATTAATTTTCAGAAGTATTTATTTATTTGAAAAAAAAAATTCACTATTTATGTATTTTAACATTCAATGTAAACGTTAATAATGGTAATTTTTAAACTTCATTCCCAACTAAATTTTACTCGATCGATTTCTAATAAATTCAAACAAGTTTTTAAAAATAAATTTAATAAAATATTTGTTTTGTAGAAAGACTTCCTACATGCACGTGCTCCATTCTTCAGCACTCGACAAATACACTTCATAATAACGTGATGAACGGCATCCAAACAATCACTCGCACCAATGAATTGAGGTATTTATGCATAACCATACAGCTTACACATATTACTACACACCCAATTTATACTACGTAAAAATATTTACAACTATCTGTCCACATAAAAAACTCATCAAGAAAATTTTAGGTTTGATCTTAAAGATGTCTTGCTGAAATGTCCGTGTTAATTCACAGCAGAAAACCCAGGTGATTAACGGCGGACACATCCCGCCATTTGATATTGTCAATTTGTTCGGCAGTGCATATTTCTCAATATATGTTTAGTAATATTTTATATGCAATCATTAGAGCGATAATTTGATTACCAAAACTATTGTTACACATCAACAATACATAGTGTTACCTTAAAATATTTAACAATGTCAGTGAGTTTATCCCTCTGGATAACCTACATATGAACTACATACACATTATCGGGATATCCACTGATTGTTCTTTAGTGATATCTAATGGCATATGCTTGGGGAATATAGCAAGGAATATGTCGCCTCGATAACCAGTTAAATTATTAATTTCTGCTATATTAGTTTATTCTTCCCATAATATCTTTGTAATCTAAGCACCTCTACGTTACATAATTTTATTGGATCTTTACAAATATATCTATAGGATGCACGGGTGTATTTTGGACATCCAGGATATTTACGGGATATTTCTAGGATATCATGTGCTTTGTGGGATGAAGTTCAACATTTTCTCAAGAGGGTTTATCAGAAATGTATTTAGCTCGAGTTAACTGGATTGTGCTGTTTTTATCACTTGCACAAGCCATAAGACTTCGTCTTCCACGAACTTACTACCCACTTTATAAGTTGGAGGTACTTTCGTTTGTAGGTTTCCAGTTAAGGAGCATTACTTTTGCAGGTCTTGAGGTCTCTTTTTAAGGCTGAGTGCTAGATGGGTGCTCGCACACAATTTAAAGGTCCCTTCCAAACTCCTCCAAATAGTTCAAGCACTCTGCCAGAGAGTGCACCACCGTCGCTGTCAATCAACCAAGATTATGCGCGCCGGTGTGTTTAGCACGACTGTGAGCTCTCCAGGGGTTCGTTACCTGGTAGCCGTCCGTCTGCGAGCCAGGGTCTGCGACTTCCTGTCTGGGATGGCTAATACCTTTCAATATTACGCTCCTACTATTAACCTGAGAAAGGATATACAATGGTAGTTTGGTCAACACTATACTTTTGTAATGGTAGTTTACTTGTTCGAAATTATGTTGAAATTAATTTTAGTGGTTTACTTGTTCGAAATTATGTTGAAATTAATTTTAGTAGTTTACTTGTTCGAAATTATGTTAAAATTAATTTTTACGGTACCGTTATTTTCAGACATAGATATCATTGCTGCCTGTTCACATTGACTTAAGAGCAAGGTAAAGGTAACGTAACGTAGTCTGAAGTTAGTTAAACATGAACTTTGCGTAAGTTAACGTAACGGTACTCAATCAGAAGAGGCGTTTTTTTTTTGTTGGCTAAACTCTACCATGAAAGTAGTGGTGAAACTCTACAAGGTACCACGCCATTTTAACGTTTTACGATCGCTTGTGAAACTTTAATATCGCGTTACATGCACAAACGTGTTAAAATTACAAGAAATCGAAAAAATTCATGAACGCTTAATTTGAAGCAGCACCATGTGAGCAACTTGGTGTGAAATTAGGTGTTACAGGTTAGAACATGCGTACGCATAAATATGATATAACCACATTCGGTAAATATATTTTTGCCCTATGAACTATTTATACGTTACATGTGCAGCACGGTGACTTATAATATTCTCAGTGAATGTTACGAAACCTGTGTCTTGAATTGGTAGCCTTGTATCTCAACGTCACGAAGATGCATGTATCTTAACTTCAACGTGGAGTGCCTTACAAATTCACAGGAAATTATTCGGTTAAGTTAACACAAAGGTAATGTAACAAGCTTTATGTTATCTTCATTGTGAAGCGGCCTCAAAGGGATCAAACCTATATTTATGTGTGGTAATCGTGCCTGCCGATGTCGCTGGTTGGGGGATTTCTCGAGGCTCTCCCGTTTACCCCCTCTGCTTCAGCGCCACAATGTATACCACCCAATTCTCCTCGCTCTCTCACTCTGTGAGTGCAGATATGGTCACTATTGTAATTAAATTATATCAGTTCATCTTATATAGTGTAAATCACAAACATTAACATAAACTCAGGATGTGATCATTCAATATTCTCGGTATTGTGTCAAAATACCGAAGAATACATTATCGTTTTGTTTTAATAAGTTTGATTAAATTTTACGTAACAAGGATTTAAAAAGCATACCGTTTATTAAGTTAGTGCGGTGTGAAGCAATCGGGTGCAGCTATCCGTCATGGGGGTCTCCTGAGGGTAGATTACGTATCTCCATGAACCCCGTCATAACAGAAATACGACTTTGGTAAGCCGTGTAACGACAAAGTGCGACCACCGATGTATTATGACGCGACAAAAGTATGACGGCAGCGACTTGACACAGTCTTGGCTAAGACGCTCCAAAATAAGTTCCGAAATTAAGTAGTTGCGTCAATATTGACAATATTTGAGACACCATAATTTATCAAAGTAATTTCACAATAATTAAGTGATTTTAAAACTAATAGCAAAACACAAGAACAGGCAAAATAAGTATTCGGCCACGTCACATTTGTAATGCCACGTAAGATGTTAAGTTGTTTCTTGTTTTTAGCGAAAATATGTCAATTTAATACTTGCTTCAATGCTTATGCACGGACGAGTTTATTTTTTAGAGCGGTAAATATTTAGACCAGCTATTTATTAACGAATTATAGCAAATAATATCGTTCTTAAATCTTGTTTTGATACACATAACCTCGAATAATTAGATAGTAGCGCAGTTTGTTTGAATGTGAATAAAAATTGATGAAGCATAATTGATTTCGCCTTTCTGTTAGAATTATCGATAATTACATTGATGAAAAACAGCAATGCAGAGTAGGCGGGGCTGGTCTAGGAAAACTTCCTTCTGATTGGCCCAAATATCCCAACACTGAGAATTCAGTGATAGAATTTTGGGGCTGTCAAAGACATAGACAAGATGCGAGTAGGACACTTAAATGTGTGGCGGATGTCTGGGGGGGGGGGGGATTTTGTTAGGTACACTTGGGTGATCAGGTGCATACGTTGAGTCACGAGATGGAGATTTTAACAATGCGCCTTCACCTTGACTTTTGACCATGACCTTTGAAGTGCGCACCAGTGCCTTTGTATGTGCGAACTACCTGAGGCAAAAAAAGGTTAACTTAAAAATACTACAACCCTACGTGATACAGTTACATACAGCGAAAATTCCACCTGCCATGATCGTTTACTTCAAATTACTTACCACAGTTATAAAAAGAAGCATTTCACGATAAATTCCCCATGAAAATTGCATAGCGGTAAACGTAAAAATGTTCAACGGCAAGCTATAAAAACAGCATTGTTAGTTGCCTTTGAATGGAAAAGCATAAGTCGATTAGTATTTGTGTTCGTAAATTGTAATTTTTGAACTACCCAACCAAAAATGTCAAAACACAGCTGTTGCAGTCAGTAGATCCACTCGACAATTGGTTGTTTGTTATTGGCATTAATAGTCCGCATATTTCTTCTACTGCGGATATATGTAATGTGTGTGTGTTTAAATAAAAGTAATGCGCCGACACATGGGCGTCACCAGGAATTATTTCAAAGAGGGGCAAAGGTTGAGAAATCAAATTTTAGCTATCACAAAACTAATTTATTCTAAGCAAATACGTATACTTTTTTTTGCAGCGTCTGACGAACAGACCATTGTTTTGCAGCATTTGACGCAAATTAAGATCTTTTCACAGTACCTGATTTTGTTTATCTTTTTATATATGATTACTTACCGAGGCTACGAAAGCCCACATGGCGTGACATTGCATTTTATATGAATTACGACACGTGAAAACGATACAACACTCTTTACAGTTAAAAATATTTATATAATTAGAATATCAAAATTAGAGAGCTAAAACCTTTCGTGACGCCCATGCGCCGACATTACTTTACAGATTACCGATTATGAGAAAACTAATCTGCAGATACCGGTTCAGTTGTTACTGATTGTTACATCTAATAAGTTTTTGTTACTAATGATAATAATTTAATAACTATATTGGCTGCGCGTAATCTGTTTCGCGCCGACTCTATGGAAATAAAGTATTCCGCATTCTGCAACGTAAATAAACATGTCTGAATTTGAAAATTGGTGTTATAAGTTAAGCATGTGTCAATTTGTTAATTCCAATTTAAAAAATGCAAAGGAAACTTTCATTTCAGGTTGCGTTTTTTTGTTTTGCTGATTTTTTACTCAATATTCCTTGAAATAGTGTGTTTAAATAAACTCGACAATCGGTTAGTAAATTAACTACACAATCGTCGGTTGAACCCTAATTGTATAGCTCAATTATGCTTCCTAGTAACTAATTAAAGTTTATTTTGAAATTGTTTAAATTACTGACTTAAAATTTGAATACTTTCCAGTATGGGCAGAATCAAAAGTTGTCTTGAAATCACTAAAAATATTCAGCAGTCGCTCCGTACATTTCTTACACAGCCCCAAATCAATTGCATCCTTAGCCCTCACTTCACTCACACTGTGCGTGACATCAATGAGCGGCTTAGGACACGGCGAAGGAGGGCCTGGGGTGGGGTTGGGGTGGGGAATTCCTGCGTAAACCGGTCTAAATGGCAACATAAAAATATTAGGATTTCCTCTTACATGCACAGGAAACAGAGAAAGTTGCCTTAGTATGAACTGTTGCAAAGTATCTTTACTGTAAATAGAATTTGTGTTGCTACGTCTCGTCGACATAAAGGTCGCCAGAGAGAGAGAGAGAGAGAGATGACAAAAAGAGAGAAAGAGAGAGTGTGTGTTTTATTTTGATACAAGAGTGGCCGGAATCGGCTTTGATTTTCGTGAGATATCATCCTAGCAGAATTTATCCGTAGAGATCACGAGGGGGAAAGGGTGGGAAAAAAGGAAAACCCCAAAATCAGAATGGCCGGACCAGAATTCGAGCTATAGACTATAGAGTTAGCACAAATATACTTCATGTTACATATTTATTCATATTTACAGGTGAGATAGGTTTCACATTATAGTATATCATTTGCTCTCACCGACCCTTTTTTAATGAAAAGGATTTTATATCAAAAACAAATTAATATTTCTACAAAACTTAATTTGAATGCTTTGATACGAAACCTTCTTAGATAGCACAATTGTTACATTGATACCCAAATTTTCATGGAAAACTAATATAACCGTACTACGAATCTGCGGAGAAAGAATGGACTGAGTGTCATTTCATCGCTGGAACCACCTTCGCAGGCAGGTAGGCTCTTGGGCTGGCAACCCACCACTCGTAGAAGATGCTAAATCGATTAGGAGACAGCTGTCAGCCGGTGAGTGCCAGCTACCCCCTCCCCCCTCGCAGCTTTTTCGTGGTGGCCGGTCGACTGAGTTCCTCGTTTGCTCGTCCTAGCAGCACTAACCAGACACGGAAAATTCGAAACTTCTCAATGGTAACTTTGTGGAAATTCAATATTTTGCATTATTTATCTACCTTAGTTTGGCTATCTCAGACATCTTACAAACCTGTAATAACCGCCAAAATATTGTTCGTTGTTTGTTTTACCTTGTGGAACTGATATCACTCCAATTCTGTGTATATCTGCTTAATGAGAAGCGATTTCCTACGAGCCCCTCACACATCACAAAGAAAATTATTATGTTACTTAAATTAGTTAGATTGGCTTTCTCAGAAATAACACGAAAGTTTTCTCTTCATAAAATACTATTTTAATTGATCTTCAGTCATTTCCGGTCAATTATTTTCACTTTTCAGTTATACACAATAAACGGTCGATCTTTTCCACGAAGTCAACAAATCTGCATAATGCGGAGGTGTAAACTTTAATTATTTTATAATGGAAATATTGCACTTACGAACTCGAGACTTCAGGATTCCAGAGAAGAATGTCGTATAGTTGTGTGGAAAAAAATCTCGAACTCGTTTCTTATTCCTATTCTTAATTAAGAGGTCATGAATTATCAGATTTCGTATTTAAATATATTAATTAAAAATTGAGATACGATCACAAAATTTGGTACAGATGTTAGAAATTGCATGACAAACAACTGTATAAAATTTTGTTGAGTTGCGCCATAATTTTATTAACTAGAACTCCCCCTTAAGGGTGCAGCCTACCGCAATTTTCATCATCATTAAATTTTTTATCTCTCATAGTTTTCGCATAATGGTTTGTTAAAGTCATTTTTTGCATGTTTCCGCTTTAACGACTACACTGATATACCAAACTCAAAAAAATCACAGTGGATAAAGACATCACATGCTACAATGACATGTTCATAAAATTAAATAATACAAATTATTTGTATTTTAAAAACAATTATTGAACTTTTTAAATGTTTATTTTCAGTTTCAGCATTTTATTTAAAGTCATATATATATGTATATATATATGTGACAAGAAAATACCATTTACAATCGAGATTTGAAGTTATCTAAAATTGTAAGTAAAATAAAAATTGTATTAGAAAGTAATTTTATAAAAGAATATTCCACTTTTATAAATTATATATTTTCTTTTAAAGATATTGTTTTTAAGAGTGCTCTGCTCGTATTAAGCTATAGAATGGCACATTTTTATGTTCATTCAAGAATTTTTAAATACAAACAACTTTTATGTTAAATTACAAAGGCGTCATTCTGTAGCTCAATTCATTTACTTTCGTTAAAAATTATTTCATTCGTATCGTTTTAGTTTTAACTTGGGGTAAGTAGCAAAAATTGTCAAATCGCTACTTTGAAATCAACTTGTACAAAAACTATGGAACCGAAAAATTTTTTATTTGTGAGAATTAATGCAATTTGTAAGAGTTGGACAGCCTTTGGTAAACTATTTTAATATAATGAATTTTTCGGAGCAAAGAGCCTTTAAGTTCGCGGTCTAGTATTTAAATTCAACAAGCTAGGAAGATATGAACTGATACTTGAATATTTTACTTGTAGTTAAGTGGGTTTATTTACGTTTCCGGGATTTAAGCTGTTAGGCTTGATAAAAGAAGGTTTACAAACTATTTGAACATAAGAAAACGACACAAAGACCCATGCCCTTAGAGAGATCGAACACAGGACCTCTCGAACCGTAGGTCAGCCCGCTACCGACTACGCTGCAGAGGCCGGCTATTTTGCCTGTAAAAATCGTCAACTCTCACTGACGAATTTCGTAAATTTTATTTTATAGCCTATGTAATTTAGGTGAATTAGTATTAGCTTGCAAACCGAGAAGTGACTGTTCAGTCTGAAAGTTTTACCTTCTCATTTTAGTAAATTATGTACGAAGATCCATTTTTGATCACGAAGACTATGAATACAAGATAATCATCTTTTACAGGTTACCTACGTTGTCGTTTCTGTGATGAGGTCTTCTTGTGATACACTGCGTAGCGAAATGAGAGGAGTCAGTGTATCAAAAATCCATTAAGGTTGGTATTAAACTGTGGAATATCTTACACGCAGTTTGCCTGAAATAGTATCTTAAAAAGATTTATCAAGACCTGCAAGGATAAATCTCTGTTGTATGTTGGAAACCTACTGTCATCGGGGGTGTCTTTGGACACGAGTGGTGACTTGGGATAGTTGAAACAATAATTTCCAATGTTTATCATTTATGAATTACTATTAATATGCTTCGTTTGACATTAATTCCTTAGAAATTATCACACGAAAATAATTTTAGTCAGGCCTGCTACAAGTGGAAATGAAATATTTTTGAAATGTCCCAAGTTACCTCATATGTCCCAAGTCATCCCTAACGATGGTACAACCATGATAATAGTGGGTACTAAGTTCGGAGTAGACGTTAGCATTATGGATTGTACAACTAACAAGAATGTCGTTTGATGTTATCTCGAGCAAAATAAATACTTCATAAACTCTCAGGTGAAAATGTTGTACTTCATTATAATGTAACGACGAAGAACGATATTGAGTATGGGACACCTAAGAAAATGAAAATTTCTATGGTTAATTCTAACAAGTAAGTACTTCATCATCAACAAATAAATAGAACTTTGGTGTATATGTTGAATGAGAAGTTGATGACCCCAGTGTTGATAAAAATTCTTGTGAAGATTATATCAACACTCTTATGGAATTCTCCAGTGAAGTGGCAACGACTGGCGAAATGAAAATTAAGGACACAAGGGATACGAATTTTCCGAAGACCCCAATTAACTGGCGGACAGACTCATGCTTTTGATCTAATGAGAGGAGTTCATGTTTATTCTCATACATATGAAGAATATTGTACCATCCAAGAACAAAGAATAGTTAAACAAGGCATTTTAAGGACATTTGCTGTTAAGACAAATCCAAGCTCAATATATCAGTGTGAAAAATAAATTTAAAAAAAATCATGTTTCATACCTTCGACATAACCTTCTAATACACGAAGGTTCTAAGCATATTGTATGAGATAAAAGGCAATTTTGGATACTCCTTGTGTATGTGTACTATATATAACGGGTAAAATAAATTTTAATTATGACTGAGATACACACAATAGCATATAAAGACTGCATTTGTTTAATGTACTGTCGATAGTAAATGGGGTTAGATTTTAGGATTGTGGTACCTAAAGTATGTTGTATGATATGAAATTAGGTCTAAAAAATGGATTCTTGCGGCAAAGCTGAGTGAAGGTGGCACATAGTAGAGTAAAATGGCGAGGTCTGAAAAGGAGGTGTAATATAAGTTCTAATTCTACGGTATAAATTGAGGTCTATAAGCGAAGTCTAAAATTTACGTCTAAAGCTGCGATCTAATATTGAGGTCTAAAAGTGTGATGAAAATGAATTCTAAATGTGAGGTCTAAAAGTGAGCCATAAAATAAAGGTTTAATATCAAGCTCTAAAAGTGAGGCCCACTGTCCAATACTGAAATCTAGCGGTGAGGTCAAAAACTGAGGTCTAATATTGAGGTCGTAAGCTGAGGTCTAAGAGTGAAGTCTAAAACTGAGATGTAATGTTGAGGTCTAATTTAAAGTTCTAAATGTGAGGTCTACTATGGAGGTCTAAGAGTGAGGTCTGAAACTGAAGTCTTATATTAAGGTTTTATACTGAAACCTAAATAGGAGCAAGCTATACAAGCCGCCGCACAGTGTGATATTTTCGCAATCTAGATGGACAAAAATCAATTTTGCAAGAGAGACTTACGCGTATAAGCTTGAAATATTTCCGTAGTAGAATAATCGTAGTTAGTAGAAGTAACATAGTTTTCCCGGTGTGTAGGTTGGCTGTGTGTGGATACACGTCACAACATGTTAGAACATACACACAGAGGTGGTAGCACCGTGCGCTGCTAGACTAGTTGTTTACCTTTGATTAGCCAATACACATCTCATGAATCATTTATTGGCAGTTTGAAGTACGCATTTAAATTGTTCGTATAAATATGTGTGTATAACGGTGGAATGTGTTGTGTTTAGCGATTTAGTCTGGACGAAACAGAGACTTCAAATTGAGTTGTCCAGTTCCAATACTCGTCTTGTCCATCACCAAGGAAAAATGAGTTCTGAATAGTTTTGTGTAGCTTTGAAACGTGCGCTGAAGTTGACGTGATGATAGTTCCCAAAACTATCCTTATTCAATAACAGAAACACTTTGAAAAACTGCTTTGGCCATATAACAAATGGGCTCGCAAATAAGTTTTTCGCGATTTGTGCAGTTTTAGTGAAAGTGGACAAGACGAGTTTTGGATCTGGACTACTCAATTGTGAGTATACAAAACATACATCGTAGTGTATAATTACTGAAAGGTAGTGACTTTTAATTCATTATTACATATTATCCCATGGTAAAATCACACTATGCTCCAAAGTGGACTTATATACTCTGTAATTAGCGAAAATTTTCTTGCGTGTATTTGCGCACTGAAATGATATTCGCGTTTAATACAATGTCGCTACACGTTCTCCATCAAACCTTATGTGATATATGGCTACCACAAGTTCAGCACGGTTTCCTCGAGCGCGTTTTGCAATCAGTTGATGAACACACACTGTCCCGTGAATCAATATCTGCTATTAAGGCAACTTTTATGACAAATATGAAGAATGCATTCAAAGAAATATACCCATGTATGAAGAAGAGACAAACAAAATACCAGAAAGTCTCTATTAACAGATTTAGATGAAATAGCACGCAAGCCATTTTTTTAGCTCAGTTTTGGATCCACACAAATAGCATCTTTGAGTTGAGGCACGTGACAAAACTGCGTTGCTGACTTTGCCGTCAATCACGCAGGGAATTAATGTAGTCCATATCGTGACAACTGTGTTTTTGACAACATTGACATGTATTTGTGTTTTTATCTTGTATTCTTCGGGTTCCATCCGTTATCACTTGCACTGTATCTTTAGCGAAAGCAAATTTGATGGGTCTGCAAAGTCGTATTGATCATAATGCAGGCTTACGCCAGATTACTTTTCTATCTTGTAAACTACCCCGTTGGATTGGCACTACATAAATCCAAAATAAACTGTCACCAGTTTGGCATTCTTCAGAAAATCTTTGCCTATATCGGTTTTCTTCAGTTCCAGCGCAACCCTATTTTATTACAAATTATAGGTTAACTTTCTCAGATAAATCTGCTATCATTAAAACATATTTTTGAACTTCTATAAATATTTTGATTGTGTGGTCTACAAGAGCTTGTTGCGTAACTTTTGCTGATGTTTTTGTGACAAGTGTTCCTAAAGATAGCATTTATCTCTGGCAGTTCTTACTTTATTCTAAGAAGGATAAGGACCATTCTGTAACATTTTGCAGCTGTCACTTATAATATTATATTGGTGAGTTGAGAAATTTTCGTCAATTACTAGAGCTAGACCTTCATCTGGAGAAATATGAGTCCTGCCTCATTTTGGAGGAACACTTTGCGTGATGCCTTCATTGTTGACACTCTCCTGTACAATTGCAGCTGAATCCCTCTTACCTTCTTGTTGCAACTTCACTTCAGTGGCCAACGATAGCTCCTCGTGACTTGCTTTCACAAGTAGACATTTCACTTTTCATTATTTTACTTTAAATTGCAATCAGTAAAGGCTTTTTGTAGCCTACCATGTTGAATTTGCGAAGTTCAAGTATCATAGCAGCAACTAGGTAGACCCGTGAAGTTTCGCTCCTGCTCTCCGCCACTCTAGTAGGTGAACGGTGCGATGTTTTCAACTGTAGATTGCAGGATTGCACAGGAAGTTTACACTGCTTATTGTCATATAGTCAAATTCAATTAGTGCGTTTTACGGATATACTTATTTCGCTATTTTTACGTTTTTGCTTTGTGATTTGAAGTAAGAATACAGTGGTATGGCTGCCAAGCAGGTCGAGATGTGTCAGCTCTAGAAGCTCGTGCAAGAGAGGGTTAAGGAACTTGTTCGCTCGAAAGATGTTATAAATGTGATCGTTGAGGCTGTTACGGCTGCTATTTCCGAGGCGGTCATGCGCGAACTCAAAGAGACGATATCGTTTAGTCATGACGAAATCAACAAACTTCGGGAGGACTTAAAGAAGACGGAATCATCGTTGCAGGACGCAAAGCGCGAGATATTTTTGGCTCAAGATGATCTCGAACAATATCAGCGGCGGTCGAGTCTGCGAATGTTCGGGATTGGCGAAAGTGAACAAGAAGCTACAGATGCACTTGTGCTTGATGTGGTGCATAACATACTGCAGCTGCTCCACATCACTGTTGAAGATATCGACAGAAGCCATCGAGTGGCAGCCAGGAAATATGGTAAGCCTCGACCCATTATTGTTAAGTTGGTTTCGTACCGAAGGCGTAGCGAGGTTTTCTGGGCGAAGTGTCTTCTTGCGAGATCAGGCATCACTATTCGTGAGGGCCTGACTTCGGAGCGGCACGTGCTGCTGAATGCTGCAATAGCTAAACATGGTCTGCAAAATGTGTGGACTGCGGACTGCAAAATAGCAGCTAAGACTGGAGGACGCTGCCACTACATCACGAAAGCAGAGGAACTGCGGATTGCAGGGTGAAACTAGACCACTAGTCTACCTGTGGTCATTAGTGCAATATTAATTTAGGTTTTTTAAATGTTAGTTCTGTATTCAATAGCATTCTGCTTGAAATTTTCTTTTTTTGTTTAAATTGTTTTCTTATAGTTTCTCATTGCACGTATTATACAATTATGTGTGATTTTGTTCAGCTATGTATTATTTTAGCTAAATCTATCACATGTTAGCAAAGCAGTATTTGCAATTCCCGGATTCACTGAGCTCGATGCCTTTTGTGAGTTGGTCGCTTTGTGCAGTTCGCCCGATGACATCCTATGATGGTATAGCCGGGCGGTTGTCGTCTTCCCAGAACTCTCAAACTCTTGTTTCCAATCACTTTGTTCGTCATACTCGGCCTGTCAGTCACCCCCACCCCCTAACGGCAACCCTGCAGGAGGTCGTCCTGCTGTAGCCACTAATCCGGAGCAGTGTCTTCGCGCTGCATTCGCTCAGGGACCCCAGGGTGTGCAAGTAGCTCACATTAACACCCAGTCTCTCATAACCCATACTGATGAGGTGAAGGAAATATTCACACCACTCTCGGTGCATGCAATACTAGTGAGTGAAACATGGCTGAAGCCGTCACTCCCTTTACATATGGTGAAAATCCCTGGCTATGCCTTTTTCCGCAAACAATCGTATTGATAATAGAGGAGGTGGAGTGGGTGTGTACGTAAGAAACGATATTAAATGCAAAGTTATTCTCTCTTCCTCTTCAGAATATACTGCAAATACTGAATACCTTTTCGTAGAACTGACAATGTCGGAGACAAAGCTTCTAATTTCAGTAGTATATCGCCCTCCTAGGGTAGGTGAATGGTCAGATTTCGAAGAAGCGCTGACTTGCTCTGTTCTAAACTATGAGCATTTAATTGTAATGGGGGACTTTAATGTTAATTTATTGCGTGCGACTAAAGAATCGATTAATTTGTTGCATATGTTTACTGGATTAGACATGACTGTGTGTTCTCTAAATGCTACTCACAATACTACTGATGCACATACCTGGCTGGACTTAATATTTACGTCTCGTCCTGATCTAATAGGTTTCCATGGGCAAATTAGTGTACCAGGGATTTCCCACCATGATTTAGTGTTTACTTCTTATTCGCTGCCCTCTCCAAAATATCAGTCAAAGTTAATAATATATAGAGACTTCAAGAATATAGACATAAATAAGTTGCAGTGCGATGCTGCGCTAAAACCTTGGCATAATGTAATAAATGCAGCTACTGTTGATGATAAGGTTTCGGTTCTAAATCACCTACTGACGCAAGTATCGAATACAGCAGCGCCCGTCAAACAGAGACGAGTGACAAAGCCACCCAGCCATTGGTTAACACAATACATACGGCAACTAATGAAAGAACGTGACAGATTATATGCATTCTTCAAACGCGACTCAAGAAACCAGTCCGTGACAACAGCAGATATTTTTGAGGCTTACAGGAAGCTGCGAAATAAATGCACACAAGCGGTAAGGAAAGCAAAACTACAGTATTCACTTAATTCACTTAGCTCTTACAGTTCCTCGCGTATGTTGTGGCAGAAGTTCCGTCAGATAGGTATTGGCAAATGTAAATAACCTAATAGCTTACAAGCTGATATTTCTGCAGACGCATTTAATGTGCATTTTTCACAGACTTGTGGTAACGATTGTAAGACAGTAATGGTCTCATCAGTGGACTCACAGCCAGATTACGGGGGCGAACAGTTCCAGTTTACCCACTTCGAGCCTGAAGAAGGGTATAAATCAGTAATGCGTATCAAATATAAAGCTCAAGGTGCAGATGGAATAAGTATTACCATAATTAAAAAATAATACACATAATACTCCCCGCTATTGCTGATATTTATAATTCTTCAAATTCTGCACGCACTTTTTCTTATGATTGGAAACATGCAATTGTAAAGCCGTTACCTAAACATTCTAAAGCTACACAATTAGATGATTTCCGGCCATCCGCCTTTTGCCGGCACTTTCTAAAGCGCTAGAATACTTGGTCCACAAGCAAGTATACGATTTCGTGAATAAAAACAAGCTACTACATATTTTCCAGTCTGGCTTCCGGGTAAAGCATAATACCACTACCGTATTACTGAACATAATGAATGACATACGAATGGCCAAAGATAAACGTTACATAACAATATTGGAATTACTTGATTTTTCTAAGGCGTTTAACTCCGTTAGTCATGGTATTTTAATTCATAAACTTTGTTCACGTTCTCATTTCTCTAGAGACGTTGTCGCATGGTTTCAGTCATATCTTCAGGACCGTCAGCAATGTGTTGTAGTAGACGATAAACAATCCTCAGTAGGAAGATTGCCTGTGGGGTGTCGTAGGGGTCGGTTCTTTGCCCCTTACTCTTTTCCCTCTTCATAAACGACTTACCAAAATAATTGAATAACTGTAGCTATCATTTGTACGCTGATGATCTGCAACTGTACGTGTCTTCTCCTTTAAGTAGCATTCAAGAATTAGTTAACAACCTTAATGATGACCTTGAATCTGTT
The DNA here is from genome assembly GCA_003012365.1 of Medauroidea extradentata. Taxonomy (NCBI): domain Eukaryota; kingdom Metazoa; phylum Arthropoda; class Insecta; order Phasmatodea; family Phasmatidae; genus Medauroidea; species Medauroidea extradentata. The sequence continues at coordinate 39,813 of PNEQ01069597.1, read as the reverse complement.
GCAAGTTGGTCTGTCACAAATGAACTATGCCTTAAGCCTGTCAAAATTCAATGTATTTTAATAGCCTCCTATAGAACTGTTAATGAATACCGGAAAATGACATTGCCTACAATATCCCTCGCAGGATCACCAATTCCTCTTGTTCAAGAAGTTACGAATCTTGGTATTATTATTCGTGAGGATCTCTCATGGTCAGGTCATTTTGCAAAAATTTGTAAATCTTCATATTCCATTTTACTTATGCTTAACAGGCACAAACGTTTCTTGCCACATGCCGCTAAAGTAACTCTCATTCAGACGTTAATATTCCCTGTACTGGATTACTGTGATGTGTTGTTCTCAGACGTGGTGAGAATTTAGCGGCTAAATTACAATCATACAAAATGCATGTGCTCGTTTTATATTTGATTTAAAGCCCCGTGATCATATATCGGAATATCTCGATAGACTTAACTGGCTGCGACTAAGAGACATGTGCTTATTTCATAGTCAATCCCTCACTTACAAGATCCTTTCTTCAACTGAAACAAGCCCTAAATTTTTAGTGTCCAGGCTAAAAATGTTGGGGGAAAATTATAACTTTTGCACTCGGTCTAAGGAGTCACAACAACTGTTCGTTCCAACTCATAAATCATCCTCATTCACGAAATCCTTCACTGTATCTGTTGCGCGGGCGTGGAACTTTTTACCTGAAACTGTGCGGAATTCGTCAACATTCCCGGCTTTCAAACGTGGCGTATGTAAACACATCAAGTTATCGAGCTCGAGAATCCAGAATTGATAATTAGGCACATAAATACTGTATTTGAATAGTACCCAAACATTATTTCTTACTTTATAATTTCATGTAAAATAACTACAACATTAGTTGAAAGTGCTGAATTTATTGCTTCTAAATATATTAGTTTAATTAATGTACAAACTTAGATAGCCGTATATAATATTTAGTTGTTTTCTGCTTAACTATTGGTTGATATTTTTGTGAAGTGCTACATTGTTGTCTTGCTTGTCACATAAATTAATCAATTTTATTTTTTAACATTTTTGTTTTGTTTTGTGTATACGTAAATTTTTGCATACCTGTATAGCAACGAGTTAGGACTTTGTGTTGGGAATATCATAAACTCTGTACGTGTGTATATATTAGTCGCTACTTCACACGAATAAATGTAAAGTGGTATGTTGTATTGTCATGTTAGTCATCATTAGTTTTTATTTTTTTCCTTAGTTTTTGGCAGTTATGTATATGTAATTATATTTTGTGCACATGTAAAAAAAAAATGTTTAAGTGTAAGAGAAGGCTACATGCCTTAACTTCGCCATTTGAAAAATAAGTCAATAAATAAAATTAATAAATAACTGTATTGCATCGACAAAAGTTCACACTCCCCTGAAGCTAGGAAGAAGTATTTGCTTAAAACGATCGCGATGCTTTGTTCCACATTTCTTCAAGTTTGTGACCAAACATCATAAGAGTTTCATTAATAGCAGATATTGTTTCATGGGACAGTGCGTGTTCATCAACTGATTGCAAAACGCACTGAAAGAAAACATTTTTGGAAGTCCTCCCTTCAAAACTATTTTGTAAAAACCACAAAATAATTTTGTGGTGACCACGCTATTTAAATGGGGTCAACAAAATGTTTTTTTGGTGACGACAAACTAAATTTTGCAGGTTTAAAACCAACAAAATATTTTGTAACTGCTACAAAATATTTTTCTCCGCAGCGTGATCGAGGAAACTGTGCTGAACTTGTGGTAGGCATGTATCACATAAGTAGATGCACGATTATTTCACGTATTCATCTGGTAGCAGCCTAGACTTCTTAGTCCTACACGAACTGGGCATTGTCGATTGTTCATTGGCGTACACTGAAAGAAAAGTTTTGTTGTAGGTACCATACTTTTGTTAAAATAGGGACAACATTCCGGTTTGGTTGTCGTTACTATCTGCATTGTTCCCATAACAATCTGTTCTGTAGAAGTGACAATTTATTCTGTAAAAGGAGGAAACAGCATATTTCTTTTACAGATAATATTGTAACTTCTACAGAGCAGATTGTTATAGGAACAATGCAGTTAACAAACTGGAATGTTGTCACTATTTTAACAAAATTATGGTACTTACAACAATATTTTTCTTTCAGTGTATAACCGTGCATGCGGGTACCACGTGATTTCACCATGAGTTATGTCCTTAATTATTACCAGTTTGCAGTCGTCAAACGTGTTTTAAAACAACTGTTGCCCGATCACAGTGATGACAGAGAAGTATACATTGTTGACGTTCAACTTGACCTAGAATCAATACGCGAAATAATCGTACCTCTACACGTAAGGTTTGATGAAGAATGTGTAGCGACACTGTACTAAAATTCGAATATCATTTCAGTGCGCAAATGTGCGCAAGATTTTTTTCGCTAATTAGAAAGGATTTAAGTCCACTTTGGAGTATAGTGTGATTTTGTCATGGAATAATATGGAACTATGAATTAAAAGTCACGTTCTTTCAGTAACTATACACTGTGATGTATGTTTTGCATACTCACAATTTGGAATCTCTGCCTCGCCCAGACTTAATCGCTAAACACAACACATTCCACCGTTATGCACACATATATATACGACTAACTTAAATGTGTACTTCAAACTGCCATTAAAAGATACGTGAGATGTCTACTGGCGAATGAAAGGTAAACAACTAGTCTAGCAGCGTGCGGTGCTACCGCCTCTGCGTGTATGTTTTAAGAAGTTGTGACGTGTATCCACAGACAGCCAACCTACACACCGGAAAACTATGCCACTTCTACAAACTACGATTATTCTACTACAAAAATATATTATGCTTATACGCGTATGTCTCTTTTGCAAAATTGCTTTCTGTCCACCTAGATTGCGAAAATATCAGACTGTGTACCGCTTGAAGCGACTGGCCCAGAAGGGCGTAGAAAGAACTTCGATTTGAGGCGCTGGTGGAATCGTAGTCATTGAAAGCAAAAAAAAAAAAAAAAAAAAAAAGGAACACTTGAACGCGGGGGTGAATGAGCCAGTTATTTCTGAAAGTGGTGTAATTTTATGTGATCTTTTGTTGTCCTAGACCCAGCTGACAGAGCTGATAGACGTCATACTACTTGCAACATGCCAAGAAGGCATATTTTTTTCACGTAATTATAGTATTAATATGTAGCTAACTGCTTATAAACTGACATTAAATTTCAATTAAATTTTAATTTTAATCATAATAACGTAAAACACTATTTGTAAAATAATTTCAACATTGTACAGACACGAGATAGTTGTATTATTTAATTTTAAATATTAGAGATAATCTAGCTTGAAAATAACAGAAAATGAATAGTTTCACGCTCCATTGGCCGTATTAGACAAGAACCTAAACGAAGGGTATATTGAGTCCGTCCTTGGAGGAGATTTAGTTAATGATTCTTAGTGGAGGAAGGCGCTGGAACAAGCGTAGAAGCATGTATAAGTTTGTACTAATATTTTGCACAATGATTGTGCAAGGTGCGAATATAAAATTACCAAAATTTAAAAACAAAACGTAAATAATAATCAAGGTGAAGGGCAGAGATGGTCACAATGTTACCGGACCGTTTTATACAGAGTTTTGTTAATGGGTGAGGAAAGGTAACATGCCGAGCGAACGACTGAAATACTGAATCGTCGATAAAATCTAAAGTAGTCATCATAGTTCAATGGGATTTTTTTTCGCCGAGTAGAGATTCTATTAGCTGACGTTTATTTGTATAACTCTGCGCGGTAGTATGCTCTGCTTTTGAGTAAAAAATTAAAAACGGTATTTTGAAAAATTACGGATTGAAAACACAAAATACATACAATTGGAAAACTGTAATTTTTATAATTTTTAGTACGCAAAGCATACTACCTCTCAGTGCTATATAAATAAACGTCAGCTAATAGAATATCTACTCGGCCGAAATTCCCATCGTAATTGAGTATCCAGACGTCAGTTCGACATATTACCTTTCCATACCCCGTACGACGCGTAGATGTGGGAGAATTTTTAACGCTCGTTTGGGGAAACCATCAAAAAGTGCGCGCCGTGGATGTTACTTGTTGGAGCATTAGTGGCATAGTATGTTGAACAATAATTTTAAAATTAAACTCAAGTACTTGCGTGCCGTACGAGTCAGGCTGAGTATGAGTTGGTTGTCCACCGTATGTGACAATAGCGGATTTGAGAAGTAAGTATGGAGTCTAAATAAAGTGCATTGTCGAAAGGATAGAGCGCAGAAGGTGGTCTTATATAAATACTGTTCCAAAAACAATAACAATCAATTAACTCCATGATGGAGATTGTTCGCAACCAATAGCTGTTCACCATTTTCATGAAATGATTCGCGAGGTTGACTCTTGAAGAGTTTCTGTTTGTAATTACAGTTAAACGAAGACAATATGGGATGAATAAGTGACATCTATGTAGCAATGTTACAAAATAACGTTTATCTGACTCTTTAAAATAAAGTAATTACATTTTTGTTTTATCAGAATATTTAAACAATACATGCACGAAACGTGGAACATTCACCATTCGTATTACTGACCACATAAACAACACTAACAGACTTTTTACATCCGAGAACTTCGTACAAACCAATAGACTTTACAATAATATCTCAGTAACCACAATACGGACTGGAAAATTTCGCGAATTGATTACAGGACAACCTTAAATAATAATCACATATGGAAATGCCGTTTTAAAATTGATTCTTAGAGTTCTTGATACATTTTCGTTAATATTTTGTCAATAATATATTTGCAAGGAAACAAGTGCCAATTTCCCTGTTAACTTGTCCAATGTATGACTGTGTGTCTGGAGTAGCAGCAAATGAACAAACAGTTCAGTCTGGTGTGGGCTGGGTATTGTGGCGTCTAGAGATCGTTGAAACCGCACAATTTTCTAGTATTTACTACCTATTACAAATAAACAGCAGTACATACTGATTGATTACCTTCATGAAGCTGGTCATTGAGAGACAAATAACTTTCACATAACTATCGACTTGGAGACAAAATGTTAGTTTCTTGTATGAGATTGGTTAATTTCAGAATTAGGATGGTGATAATGAAGTGGCGACCAATTGCTTGTAATTAGCAAAAGTGTTGACCGATGCACAGTCATGAATATCCAAGTTAAGACATGTTAAAATTATAATTCGGCCTCGAATGTTTAAGTTATTGAATCCAATATGTTGTTAAGATCAGCAAAGAAGAAGAAGAAATGAAATACATTAGTCTATAGGACTACATCACATCAAAATGAAGTAAAGTAATTTACAATGAAGGCTTAAACCTCGCTTGTAGCGAACTTCGGCCACCATACAGTCATGTCTTAAAGTCAGGTGTAATAGAGAGTTCTAATACTGAGATCTAATACTGATGTCTTATACTGACGTCTAAAAGTAAATTCTGAAGCTGAGGTCTAAAATTCAGATAGACAGTATCCAGGTGATGCAAAGCATACACATGGATGGTATCCAGGCTGGTAAGTATTATCCAGATGTATAGTATCCTGAATGTCATATTATAAAGTCGGAAGGCGATTTGGAGGTGTGATTCTTCTAAATAATACTAAACTGAGAGAAAATAGTGTATGTTGAGATTTTTTTCGGAAATACACATGCACCAATATAAAAGCCGACCCTTAGCAATTATATAAATTTCAAAGTGTTGTACAGTATGACATATGTGTGGAGGTTTTATCACTGGCATCAATACCCTCAGGAGTTTGATAAAACTTGCTCAAGTGATGCCTGTAATGTCAAGTCCTCAGCTGTTAACGTCACGAACGATGACGTAAGTCGAGACTTTACCAAGTCAATGTTAATCACGGGAGTAAGCTTAGTATTAAAGGAAAAAATATGTAGTTATATGCCTACATTTCACATTAAATAAGCAAATAGGTAGAGACAAGATGGGAGTAGTATAATTTAGTAGGTTTTGGCACACCTGCTTCGGTTTGATGGCTGAGAGGGTAGCCATTATGGATCAATCCCAGGGTGATGTTACTGTAGCCATTAATTGTTTTTTTTTTCTTCTATTTTTGGTATTTCAGTTTTTGACGTTTTACTTTTGATCGTTGATTTTTTAATTTGTTATTATTTTTGTTCTTGATTTTAGAGTCCTATTTTTTATTTCCCGTTTTTATTGATGTTTTTAATTTTTTAATTCATCGTTTGCCACTATATGCTTACCTACTTTTCGAATGTCATTTGCTAACATGACCTAGGAACCACCATCGTTGTACTGAACTTAAATGTTGGGTTAATAAAATACATTATTTCATCTCTCATAATATCGGAATTATTTATTTATTGTCACTCATAGTCCCAAAATTACAGGAGTCAACTCGCACCCTCGAAATTGGCTGGTAACTCTAATTGCTGTTAGTCAACTTGCACCCTCAAAGTGGGCAGGTGACTCCGAGAGTTAAGAATCAAGCCACACCCTCAAAGCAGTTAGATGACACTGTTGCTTTTTGGTCAGATCGATGGCAAGAACATATTGCAAAATCTATCTATATATTATCAGTATGTTTTTATTTTAAAATAATAATGTCTTTAGATGCATTTTCGGAGACCAACAGTTGGTCTCCGACTCCGACTACCTGATGATGGTAACAGCAACGACTGCAGAAACGTCGCAAGAGAATTTCCAGACGCGGCTCACACTCACAAGCCAAGAAAATGCAGACAACGGCCGCGAAAGCCTGCGATCTATTTTAATGTCTTTAAATGTTAATGTTTTTCGTCACAATCTCTAGTACAGATTTCATTAGATTTACTGCAGGTTCTATTTGATGCCAACTTTTTTCGTTTCACCTCAAATATGCATACTCATTGTTGATATGTGTTAGTTCGTTACTATTAAAATGTTTTAACTACAATTCATATTTAATAGAAGCAAATTATAAATATATTTTTCTTCCTAATGCTATTATCTAGGCTACATACTTATCAACCGACTTCCCTTCACTACCCAAGTACCCCTGTACCTATCATTCATGTTAATTAAAATCAAAATATTTTTATTAATTTAAATTATTTTAATATTTTTTTAAATTTTGTACTGCGTCGGGTATAGCTACAAATTGTCAAATTTATATAATATTTTTACTTCTATCATAACCACTCAAATGTATAACACATTTATTTTTGTTTTTTATATTAATATATTTTTATTATATGTTGTATCATAAAATTTATACTTACATGACTTAATATTGCTCCCCCAAATTTTATTGCTTTTTCTCCTCATCCTGGCTTAGTGATCCACAGTATTGTTTTCTGTCGTTCACTTATAATTTTGAATTGCAAATGTCGTAAAATTCAACTTAGTATCATTTGAATCATTGACTGTAGTCTACATGCTTATACACTGTCCGCCACCCCACTTAACACACTATTACATATTATTAGTGTAAGTTAACAATGCAGAAATAAGCCAAGAAATATATGTTTTTTATAACTGACAGCTAACCGCAGTTTATTCCTTGTAGTAACCAGTAGTACTAGTTATGAATCTGACAGAAATATCTGAGTAGAAACCCTTTTAACTCGAGTCTAATGAACTCCTATATGTAATGTGTGTTATGGAGGAATAAAATACACATTATTTCACAGTAATTATATTAAAACTGATAAAAGTATCGAAAGTGATCATCTGCAGGAAAATAAATTTGTAATTGTCTGAAGAATCTTTCTGAAATAAATATTACTTAAAAATTCTAAAATTATTCTGAATAAAAAATAATGTTACGGGACATTAGTAATCATTTTAGAAGAAACATTTCGAAAACGAAAATTTATTTACAAATATTTCTGGGACCCTGTTCTGCCCAGCCCTGTTTTGCCTTCCTCCCTCCTTGCTTTTGTTGCAACTTATTGAAACTGTGAAAATTTCACCGATTCTAATTTAAAGTGATAATTGTTTCTTATCTATAGCTTTACGAACTAATTGTTTCTTTAAACTTTTCAAAAATAATAATATAAGGTAGACAATACCGTAGACAAAACTCACAGTAATTTTAGCTTTAAGAGTATTATAAAAGGCGTTTACGAAAACATAGTAGATAAAATCTGCGCGATAGTATTGGTCACGTAATCGAATCTACTCAGTCATTGGATGTGTAACTTTTTTTTCGAGTGGACATGATTTTGAAAAGTAGTATCTTGACAGCCTTCTTTATAAAAAAAAAAACCAAAATCTTCAGAAGCGGTAATTTCAGTCGCCGATCTGGCTGACGTGTATTATTAGATCAGGTCAGAACAATGCAGAATATCCTTTTGTTCTTGTACTATACGTAGGCCTATATAGCATGACAATTGTGTACTAATAGTATATGTTGTACAAAAATGTTAGAGCTAGCCCCCAAAAATTCTATAGCAATAAGGGATTGCAAAATGTAAGTTCTCTGACGTGAAATGCTAATTTTTTCATTAATCGAGAGTTAACAATATGCAAATAAATTGAAAATGTTAAAAATATTTAAATTCAGAAGGCAAACTAATTAATAATTATATAATTTATTTTATACCCAAATTTTTTTCTTCGGGTGATACTTTTGCTTCCCAAACTCCTTCAGACATTTCATCTAGTAAAAATACAATATTTCCACGTCGCCATTTTTGAGAACATGCATTCAAACATCTTACATCATATTTTCTCTTATGTATGGACGCGGGAGTCTGTTTATTTTTACACACGGTTTCCTGTTATCCGTCTGCTGGCGTCTATCTGCCCTGCTCTCGAGCAGGGTAGACCTGAGTAGATCCGGATGAAAGATCGAGTTAAATATTAAGAGATCTTGTGGGCCGTTTGACTATTATCACATTAGGTTCTTTACCCGACTTTATAGAGAACGCCTATTCATTCAAGTTAAACGAGCAAGATTTTCGTAAGCGCCTATAGAGACGTCAAAGGGCATAACTTCAGCGAGCGGGACTCGGAAACTGGTGCGTGTGGGAGGATATTCTTGGCCGAGATGTGATCAACTCAGGGCCCACGATGCCCGAGTTGGGCGCGTGCCGGAGGCACTCACCGTGCCGTCCTTCAAACCGTGAGATATTCGCTGCCCGAGGTGGGACAGAATAACATCGTAGTCAACTCCTAAGTACCTGCTGATGGCCCGCGCTTTCTGTTTTTTATGCGACTGCCAAACGTAACTATTGTATACGAGTATTTCATGAAGGAAATGACGAATGCATAAAAAATGAACATTACAAATGGCTGTTCACACGAATTTGCTCGTCCTGCATTAAACCAGTCACACAGTACCTATCCTTACAAGACAGAGTCTTAATACATATTACAGGCCTACCAACAAGTTCTTATGACATACGTTGTGAATGTGAAACATACAGTGAGAGACATTCACTTTTAATTTCGTGTTCGGTTTTACCAGTTTCCCAAGTGACAAGAAAACACTTCTAGTGATTGCGCTATTAATCTGTGAAAGAAAAATTTTGTTTTCGCGGCTTCAAGTTAGTAAAAATAACAGAGTTCGGCAGTACGTAAAAGTATAAAATTTGTACTTCGTATTTCACACTGAAAATTTTAATTTATTTTAAACGTGTTACGTAAAAATTGGCTTAATAGACTACGTTAACTTTATAGTAATTTATTTTGTGGTACAAAATAAATACATCGAAACATTAGCACTTGCAAAGTCTGCATTATTAGGTTTTATACTTCAAATGTACTAAAAACCAATTGTATATTTATATGTTTTTTTCAGTGAAAGTAAATGTAAAAGTTAAGATTCCGTAATTCTGCAATACAATTCCTACACATATGTTTTGTCGTTTAATATATGTCACGTATAAAACATCAGACATGTAGAAAAATCGACACTCGGAATATATGTTTCACTAACGAACATTGAAAAACGTGTTGATAACTTGTTCAATGTGGATGAATCAGTTAGGCGTGAGATTAATAACTGTTAAAATTTCACTTAAAAGAAAATTAGCGCTGATGTATTGTACCAAAACTTCCAGACTGTGTATTATTCCACACATAATTTCGTCACAAGTTCAACTACATATTTTATTTACAAAACCCAAGTGAGCGATGTTACTCGACTTAACAACCAAGGTCTTTTGCGCTGATAAGGCTGACATGAGATGAAGGAACACCATGAAACCCTTGTATCCTCACAAGAATTTGGACACGGAATCCCTCGCACAGCAGCGAAGTACTATAAGGAGGTCAGCTATGTAGAGCAGAAAATGCAAAAACTATTCTTAAAGAATTTCGTTTAAAATAAGAAGGCTTTATGTTCAAATTATGTTACAATTTAATTATTTACTTCTAAATTTACTTGGGGAAGATAATTGCAAAGGCATGTTTTGTCATCAGAAATTTACTCCCGTTGTTAATGTTAGATAATACTTTTTGTGTCAAATTAATTATGCTCGCAAAGTGAAACACAATAATAAGTTTACTACGCTCTTAATTTTTTTTTTTAATTTACAAAGATTTTATTTGCACGTTTATAAATCTTGTAAAAGTACAAGTATTTTCTTTGTAAAATCATTCGTTTATAAAGTTAGAAATGTAAAGGTTGTATTACTTCAAATGAATTCCTTGTATATACTGACAGTTTGTAAATGTACACACATTTTCGTTGTAAAATTATTTGTTTTTAAAGTTACATCGATTTTCTTTAAAAAAAAATTAGAAAAAATTTGTAGTTTACCAAAATCATTGGTTCACTGGAAATGACATAGTTATACAAAAATCACATCATCAGGAAACCATTTTTTTTAATAAAGTGAATTTTCATATTGACTGCATGCTTCAAATTAAAAAAAAAGATTTATCACTGAAGCGTACATTCAATATATGCAAATAAAAATAACCAAGCAATACTGACGTAAGACTAGATTTAGGGATAAGAAGCATAGAATTTAAGGGCCAGGATGCGGGTTCAAATATCAGTGCTTTTCCGATTTTTTTTTATTTTCAAAATAATATCGTATAAAATTTATTTATTCAAAAGTTGTTTAGTAAATAACTTTAGTGTCATTATTAAAGTAAAACGGATACTAACATTTAATTTTTTTCCTATTTATGTATACCATGTAATTTTATAACCATATACTTTGTATTGCTAACTGAAGATCTACAAGGAATTTCTTTGGAAACTTAAAAATTGCACTTGTACGTTTTTTCGTGGTAATGGTTCACCTTGAACGTACTTAGTTAAGTTAAACGATGATAGTAAGGTAACGATCAAGTACGAATAAAAATTCTCTAGGCCTACAAGTTATTTAACCCATGATGGTGCACTTTTACATAAATATTAAAATTCCTACACCGTTATTAATAATTCTGTTCCGTTTGATTCCTAGCCATAATTTCGTGTTACTTCAACGTGGCAACTGTATTTGAAACTTTTTCATGCGATAAAGTATATTCATTGGTAAATGTCATGAGTAAATACAAATGTTTTTTTTAAATCGAGTTCATTCCACCTCGGGTTGTGTGATATTTGGAACATATATTCTTGGAAAATTTTTATCTGTTTTTAGTTATTCAACGTGTGTGACAAACTGCAACCCATTTGTCAATGTTATTTTGATAATACATGCTCCATTACAGTACGCCCTCGCATGAGCCGCAAACTGTTTTACAAGTTAATTGTTTAGCAGATATTTACTTACACGCTTGATTATTAAGGTATACTAAAACGTGCGAAATGTATACATTTTTTACTCACGTGTAGATAGAATTTACATTTTTATTTAATTCACAATGTTAATTTGCTATATACATGTATTTTATTTCGGCGGGGTACATAAAAAGTAGAGCTCAGTAAAATGTTCAACACTTTATAAAGACAAAGCAACTATTTTTACGTGTAATTTGTACAACTTTTTTACAACACTGTGCAGTATTTATATTATTATAGCAAAGAAGTTAAGAAAGTTACTTTCAGCCACACAAAGTAATTACGTTAGTACTATCTGGTAAATGGTTATTACTTCAATCGCATGTGTGTCTAATGAATGTAAAGACTATTTGTTAGTAACATTACTTCCTGGATTTTTTAAAGACTTATCAGTATTTTAACATAAAAAATTGTGACTTCAACTATAAATATGCGTACACACGAGCTATAGTTTTTCTTTTCCAATGACAGCTTATACAAAAACTAATGAAACTATTATTTTGTAATACTTTATATGTGCAAGTATTTCGTTAAGTAATTTTTTACAGAATGCTGAAAGCTCAAACACATAAACAATTGATGTAAAATATACGTTTGAAAAAACTTACAACTCTGTTTAAAAAAAAAATTATTTTTAACCCCGACAAAAAGGAAATATGTTATATGTTTGACGCCTATGTCTGTCTGTGTGTATGCTTCAAGTTTCGTAGCTCCAAACTGGTGGGCCGATTTCTAAGCTTTTTTTAAACTGAAAGTTAGTTTAATCGGTATGGTTCTTAGCTGTATTTGATGAATTCTGTCCTGCTGTTTAAAAGTAACGAGCTAATTTTCGAATTGGCGTGAGGATATTGTAGACGTGTAACGAAATATTTATGATACATTTATATTTTATTTGCTGGATGCACCGCAGAGAAATTGCCATTCTTAGTGCAGCACACTAACCTGCATAGTGGATGAATGTGTTACATAGGCTTTCTGATATGTAGACAACTGTTTAAAAATGTACTATGCAAGTTTAATAGCAGTGTTTCATTTACAAAAAATAAGAATTTTAATATTTTAAAAAGCATACAATTTAAAATAAACTACAAATACACGTTGAATTATAAATTAAAAATATACACCTAAACCATTTATTAAAAAGTAAAAAAATAATAGTTTCAAACTGCTGAAAATTAAATGCGTAGGGTAGTCGTAAAGTAAACGAATTAGGTGGTGTAAATTAGCAAACTGGAAACAAAATTAGTAAATGCAACAAAATTTACGCGCGTATGTGTGTACATAATTGCAATAGATAAACCCAAATCTCGAATTACATTTAAATTCTATTTTTGGATTGATACGTCATTTAGTGAATTTGGTAAAATTGTTTTGTTTTGATCTGTTTCAATTTTGCTAATTCTAGCTACCTATTTTGTTTCCTTAGCAGTTCTTCGACGTATTTAAGGGTCAACAATAATTTGAATCTATTATTTTAACTTCTTAAGGGATCGTTTTATGTAGGTTTTGTGGTTTTTAATTGAAGTGTCATTGACAGTAGGTTAGCAAAGCTAACATGTATGTATAATTCTAATATGTTTTAAAATTTAGTGAAATTGTTTTAGTTATCTACCTCTTATTATTGTGAATTTCGCAGTTTTACAGTACGAAGTAAGGTAAAATACCAGAAAGTAACAATATTTTCTGAAGCCGCAACTGAAAACATTGGTCGTATCTGGTAAACACTTTTAACGTGTTGCTTCACTCTACTTCTTATTAACAAAATTTAAAATAAGAAACGACACCACAATACACACTCCATAAACTTCATGCAATAATTACATAGCAAATTTGATCTGCGTAAATTTTTATGGGCAGAGAACCAGCAATTTAAATAATAGGTTTTACTGAATATTTTGATAGGCTACATAATCCATAGTTTAACGGTAAACATAATTAAAGCTAGCACTTAAATGTAGGCTCCTTTGTGTGTTAAGCTTGCTTATCTATAAAACACATATAATTTCATAGAGCGAAATAAATTAAACAATCAACGTGAATTACGCTTAAGTTTATCATTAAGTAAAACATACTGAATCGCACTGCACACAAACTATTATCAAAATGAGAAATATATTCACAGCAGCACGACTCTTAAACGCATGTTAAGTCTTACCAATCCACTGGCGCGCAACACAAAACACATAATTTCTTTGGCGGAAAAAAAAAACTTTGCGTGTATTCGAGCATCTCCAAATCGTAACAGACGGCCATTTTAACAAGAACACGACTGAATCAAATGAATCACCGTAAAATTTAATCCGTTCACTATTGGTTCCAAATTATTCCCGCCGCTAAGCATTACATGATGGCATAATCCTCTTTAGGAGTCAAAATACAAATATGTTTAATTGGAGTAATGTAGCGATAATTTGCTAGGTAAACTAAAACTTATTTACAATGACCATATCCTTATTTATTCCCGTCGTTGGAAGGTCAGTAAAGGCATCATATGCATACTTGAAATGGTTAACTGAAAATAATAATCGGTTGAGGGTATTACTTGTGATGAATTGTCTAAGTAAATAGGATGAACACATCGGGGAAAGAGGTACACAAGACATATAAAAATATATTCTAATAAAATATATATCAAAATCGGTGGCTAGGATCTCTGTGTTACGAAAAGTGTCGTTGGTTAAGATTGCACTTGAATCCGCAAAATATTTCAAATCTGGTGAACTGATTCTTAGTTGCGAACTTATTTCACTGATGCAATTTGTAATAAACTAAAACAAATAAAATTCGTTATTGAATTAGCCGGTATCATTGCCAGATTGTTTTAAAAGTAATCGGTTTGCGGTGGAGGAATGGTATCAGCAGCCTTTATACATGACACTGATACATATTAAGGCGTAGTCATTAGACAAAGTAACAAATATTTTAATCGACTAGCACATTCGTTAACTACATCATTACATTCATCTTGCTTCTATCAAAATATGTACCAGTACAACTATTTCGTTTCACTTTAATTACTCATGCGTAAATATGATGTGTGAAGCGTGACAATATAAAATTACAGAATACGTTGTGTTAACAGAGTACAAAGAGCTAAACGAATGTATCGCACCACATTACAAAGGCGGAGGAATATATCTGCATCTTCAACTCAAAGTTCAGTCTAAAATTGAATCACTGAATATTCACTGATTGCAAGTTTTCACGCGAAGGGGAACTGCTTAAGGCGTCCGCCCGCTTGCCTTGTTGCCAGCGTTACAGCGTGCTAGCAGAACGCTTTTATCTAAGAAACTACTAAACGTGTTGCTAATGTGTGCATTTACGAAAAGAACAAACACTTCAAACGACCTCGGAATAGTAGTTTTAAAGCATCACGATAATTAGATAGACTATTTCAGAGCACCTCAAAATGTCTGAAAACTGCTTTTTCAATATACTATAGCCAAACAACTACTGAAGGGATTCGCGTGAAACAACAATAGAGAGGTGTATTGGACTTTACTTAAAACTTTCCAACAATAAATAGATGGGGTCACCGCTGAAAGTGTCAGTCAGGCGAGTGTCCTACGATACCACTGCATGCGGTTTCAGTGCATTGTGGTAGAGGTGATACCGCACCAGATGAGCCGGTCAACATCGCCCTTGGAGTCGTGACTCACTCACACTAACACACGGCCACCACGCGGGCGCCTTAAGGTGACCGCATGGAAATACATACTTTGCGTGTCCAAGGTCATCAAGTGCGGAAGCGGTCAGACAACGCCTCACCCTGGCCTTTGCGCACAAACCACTAACTGGCGACTCGCCGACAGTTCGCCTCAATGAGACATTAAGTGAAATGAAGAGATATTCGGTTGGCATTTAAAATCGAGGTCTTAAGAGCTGGCGAGGGGTGACACGATATGGGTCTGGAGCAGTGCCGGAATGAAGGGGCGGGGGAAATAGGAGATCGCCGAGAAAACCAGTCGAACAGCGGCATCGTTCGGCACGATTCCCACATGCGAAAATCTGTGGACCGACCCTGCTGGAGTCGTAATATTAAAGATAAAGGTATGTAGTACACGCCTATACTTTTTCATAAATTCTGCAAAACGTGTTTCAAGCCTAAAAATGACCGCGAAAACACCAATTTTCACAATTTTCGGTCACAAGAAAACTATTTTCAAACATTACTGAAATACTTAAAATGGGTACACACAAGTGTAAAGATATTTTAAAGCTATTTTTTTTTTTTTTAATTTTTCACTCACGCACGTTGAGTGGATGTCGACAAAACGTCTATCAGCCAAGCTCTTCTCACCGCTTGGCAAACAGAACAGACGGACTCCTCAAGAGTGCGTGGTAGATGAAAAGTAAACGCTGATAACTACATTAGAAATATTTACGCATTTCAAATATACTATGTAAGAAAACCCACAAAAAACAATCCTTGGTTAATCGCTAACTTTATGAGCAAACGTTTACCCAGAATGATGCATTTATTAAGCATCACTTGCGCCGCAAAAAAGATGTAAGACATTTCGGCGTAAACTATTGTTCTTCGAAAATACGTTACTCGAGAAAAATTTTTCCTCTGAAAGTTGGCATGAACTATTTTCTAGGAATGCTATTTTTAATTTTTGCAAATTGGCTTCGAGAAACCTACAATTTTAAGCAGTTTATACTAGAACTGAATTCCTGCTATGTACCACGGGAGGAAAGTAGTGTAAGCATTTTGCATATACGAATTTTCTCTCAATAATTCTTTATCAGATTCATTTCTGAAAATTTAACCTCGTTTGGGCATTAAATGTGTAGTGACAGAATTTCTGTGCAACACGCAATATGTAGGCATATGCTAGTTGGGTTACGGCATCTAAGACCGTCAAAAAATTAACAATATTGTACTCCTGACGTTTCCACGAGATCGACCAATGTACGCGTTAGATCAATACTCACTTTAAATAATACACGATGCCCTACTCTGTGCTTAAACGTAGTCACCATTTTATTAATAAATCCTTTTTTTTCCTAAAAATTAAAACATCTGTGTTGACAGCTGTCCGTTCCCCTTAACGTTGCACGACAGAGAACAAATTGTTGGTTACGATGCTAAACTTCATGTCACTATTCCAATGTTAGCAATAGAATTTGTAACAGTTCATATTTTCAGTAACACTCACTAAGGAAATAAACTTGATGATAGCACTATGTTGTGCCGAATTCTGTTTTAAAACTACAACTTGTAAAAAATTATAAATAATTATTTCAAATAACTTTATCACATCCTCTTGGCGTACGAGATTATGCATCTTCGCCGACATAATAGCACAGGGCCTACAGACGTGCTTTTATATTATTAAGTATATATTGTTAGACGGTGATGTACGTAACCTTGTTTTCTGAAAATGTTTCCAGTGATTTGATATTTTTTTTTGAAAGAAAGATTTCTTCGTAGAGAAAATCTAAATAAACTGAAAGTTACTGAAAATCACACTACAGTAGAATAATGGAAATATATACCTATCGTATATACTACTTTCTGTATATTAAAGTGTGACCTACGAAAATACGACGTTCACTTACCCAAAAAAATTATATTAGCATGCTTGCTCTTGAAATGGAAGTTAACTAATATGAGAATTTGATAAATATATCTTATCTATGTAGTTTTTGGAAGAATGGGGGAGGATAAGGGGGGTGTTTAACATATGAACAAAACTTGTGCACTGAATCGACGAGCGAAATAAGGAAAACGCGAGTTTGTTTCTTGCCTTGATCGTTCTAATTTCACGTTCTTCTGTTTTTTTTTTTTTTTTAACACTCCGGGTGAATGTTCAGATAATTACTAGCTATGTAGCATGGCCTGTTCCTGTCTAACCAAGCCATTGACTCCGTCTCTAAAAACATATCTGTCAACGAAACGTTAACCCCGTACGTAGGTAATGACAAAAATAGTAAATAACTTCCCTGGCACGGTCTCGTGTTAAAAATATATTATCCTATATCAGTTTTGTATTAAAAGTTTCAAGATTATATTATCTGTACTAGTATTGGTATTCTTTCCTTTCATTGGTAGATTTAGTTTTTTTTGTGCTTAAAAATAGTAAATGTTTTGCAAATACGCTATACAATGTGCATAATTGTCACAAAAACTGGGCTAACGGTAATTACTAGAGCCCTTTTAACTGACAAAATTAGTTAACAAGTAGATATTCTACAAGTTAATTGTGACATCTTTGAATATACTCCACATTATCACCTTTAATAAGCGAGTTACGCGTGATGAATTATCATCGCATTGCCATACTTTCATTCTTAACTATTGAACTAAAAATAGACTCAGATCCAAAAAGTATTCCTGGTTTCCGACAGCCCTCTCGCCCGTACATCCAAGTCCGACATTTCAGTTATACATTGCAAATTGTTATGTGTAACTCAAAACTGCATGAACGAATATTGCGTGTATTTTTTTTTCTGTATAAGATCTTCGTAAAAAAGTTTCACAAGTTCACGTCATTTGTTTTTTTTTAATTATGCATAGAATTGTTATAATATACATATAAGAATGTTTTTAATCTAAACATATTTTTAAAATAGTGGTGCAAATATCAGCAGTACATTTATCACGCGTTTTCTTACGTTTGATCCTCGCCAGGAAACGAGTAGCTTAGATTGTTATTTTACGCTTATCCAATAAGTGTACACAATGGTGTGTCTGTATTTCACAAATAAAATCATATTTACCCTTTTTGGAAAGCTAAACATTTATCGTAGGTCTGTTTTAAAATTTTCGTGAAATTTTAACCCTCTTTGTGAGCTTCACTTCATAGCATTAAAAATATATCTCGCTTAAAAGAAAAAAATTACATACAATAATCCTTAGACTGTTTCACAATTTCACTATACATAACTAATTAATGTTCTTTCAAAACTACGAATGCTGATTTATTCAGCATCCATTATAAAAATTTTGAAACATATTACACAACGGTCTTGAAAAATCTTTCACTGGACTACGACGCAGCAGGTAATATTTCGAGTCCAGTTTTCGATTGAGTTATAAATTACTCCACAAACATACACGTAAACATATTTCCGCTTTCAGGGAAAACTATAATATAGAGAGAATGGAATTAAAAAAAATTTTTTTTCTAAAATATGTATAACCCAGTAGCCTGTGTGGTAATATGAACTGTTTTTTATTTATTCACACCGTAAGAAATCTTAAAATCGTACATGGAAAAGTGTTATGTCCATGTAGCCTGTGTTGAAACGTTTAAGTTTCAAAATGCTACTCTAATGTCAATTCTTACTGCAAGAATATTCCTATAGAAATATACAAATTAGATATTTTTAAATCCCTGAACAATTATGTAATTCAGTTTAAGAAGCATGGCATAGACGTGACATAGATTAATCGCATTCTATCAATGATCTTAATTATTGCTACAAATTTTCAAAAACGAAAAATCAAGGAAATTAGTATGCCGAATAACTATGTTTTATTTAAGAAAGAGTAAGAAAATATTCGTTACTTACTTGTCATTTTTAAGAGAAACGGACTTCAGGTTCAGGCTCGCCTGTTGAAAAAGCACGCGTGATGCTTGGAGGCTTGAGCAGTTGTAGGACAGCACTGAACGCGTTATCGGCTTCTTCGTTTCCTACACTTCCAGACGAGTGGAGCTGCAATGGTACAATCACGACTCTACTGCGCGACTTAAAAGAGAACGTTACTAAGCAAACAGTGCACAAGCTTCATTGACTTTGTGTAGTAGTGGTACCGTGTTCTGACACACTTCCTCTGTTTACACGGATGGGTTCTAGGACATCGCTAATCAGTCACAGATATGCTCTGTATTTTAACTAGTCTGGGTCACGGTAAATATGTACTCGCTTGGTCCAGTCCAACACTCATGACAAAAATAGCAAATATTAGGAAATACTCTTATAACATCTGACACTGAACTGTTATAGGTTAAATAGCGTGTATGATATTATAAATTATTCCTAGTGTATATTATTTCTGTCATTTCTTTGATTGTGATGATGTAATTTCTATATTAATCATTAATACAAGCGTTTAGAAGAGGCGTAATATCTGAAGCGAGATGAGGGTTGATGTGGATAGTTCACGAAAAATTGATTGGAGCAGCATTAGCTAACAGTGCTTTTCTAGTCTTCTCATCCATTAGTTATTACTGTACGTTTCTTGTAAATTTTACTGTTCGGATCTCTGTAATCTGAAAGAACTAAATTAAACAATTTCCTGTGGGGATCGCTCCCAATCAGCGCATGCAGCAAACGTGGCGAATGTTGCCTTTCCGCGTGCAGTTGCATTGTGCCACTGCTCTACTAACCTCACAACGTCCTCATTACCATTGAACACGTTAATATTTAGGGACTTTACCCCAGAGCCCTGAGGGGAATGAAGTTAACGAATTACATGTTAAATTAGTGAGTGGCTTAGTATTTGCTAAACCTACACACACCACCACTGAATGTTTTGTTCATCTTGTTGCTGTATTTTTTTAAAATACCGTGAACATTGTTAGCTAAGAAATATTATTATAACTACAAAACCTTCGAAAACACCTACTCGTCAAATTTTCCCCTACGTTATAATTCCAATCGCAAAATTTCCGTAATCGCAGTGCAGCAAAATGGTTTTTGTCCGAACGCGAAGGGTGACTACGCCCAACCGAATATAATTTAACATGTTAATACCTATCATTGTTCTCACCAGGGTTCCGAGTAGGCAGCCTCCTTAAGCGCTTACTAAAGTACCTCCTCTGTAACCCACTAAATAGGTTTAACTTAACTTTTTGTTACTCAGATTTATTGATTTTCGTCAGCATATAATTTTGCAGCTGGGCGAGGCATTGCAAAGGATAGTTTACTTTTACCTGCATACTTTCTCATTATGACAGCATCATTACATATAAATAAGGATTCCAACCTATCCACAAATGGTCACCTGGTATTTTTTATAAGTAAAGATCAGCTAGATATATCAGGGATTATTCCGCATTAAATTTAAAAAAAATCAAATATTTCCTTGCCGTTTTGGAATATGTGGAAAATAGGTTAAAACTAAATCTAAAATCTACAAGAGTTTTCCCGGAAGGTAAGTATACTTAAATTTTCACATATCATTAATGTTTTCTAAGAGAATGAATACAATTTTTTTATTTATAATGTTACCTATTAGACAGTATTTCCTCCGTACTTGTACATAACAGGATTATTTATATTTATTTTATATTAATTTAGCAATATTTTTTATGCTTTAAGGTGTGCTTAGCTTGTTTACCATCTTTGAAAGGTATAATGACGCTAGTCAATCTTTAATCCCAAAAACAATACATTAGAATTTAAATGTGTTAAATATACAGCACCTTGGTCTACTTTGTTCTAGACACGAAACACAGAACAGAAACACCTAATAAAGTTCAAAACATAATAAAATATCAATACTGTTACAGATTTACACAGTTATACACATACCGAATAGAAATAATTATGTTTAAGATATCTTTAAGGAATTTTTTACTTTTTTGTGTTAATATAAACATGTCTTTTAAGTGTCTGATAGGTTTGTTGAACAGCGTGCTGGCGGTGTTTTAAGGTCCCTTTTTGTTGTAGAAAAAAGTAAACAAGAGGGGCATTGTCATACAGAACAATCACATTGTAGGGAGGGCAACAGCCCTTTTCCCTCTGCGAGGACGCCAAAATTCTTTTCATAAATAGTAGGGTCAGAGATGTTTTATGAGGGGGGCGAATATTATTCCAACGGTGGCTAAGCCAACCCTAGCTCGCCCTTCCCCTAGTTATGCATGTTAGCATACGTATATGATTTTTACGTTTTGTGGTACGTTGGTGGAAATGTTCATTTTTGTGAAACTAATTACGACGTTTTGAGATAAATATCAGCGCTGACTAAATATATTCAAAAGGTAGGATTATTTTGGAACTTTTAAAGACGGATTTTCTGTTTTTTTGTGTGTTATTCTTATAGCTCTATTTCATACGAAAAAAAAAAAAAAACAATTATTTCAAGTAGAAGAGTTTCCCCAAATCATTGCGCCAGAAGTCATGATGGAGTGGAAATTGGTAAAATGTAATGTTGACATTGAATCTGTGTTCAGTTTGCGTACTACATAATGCAAAACAAAACATATAGAGCTAAGTTTTGAAATAATATGGTGGATATGTGTCATGAAATTTAGCTGGCTGTCAACATATAGGCCAAATAATTTTGTGTTTGTGGTCTTACTGGTTTCTGCTGGGCCACAATAAACGTTTATACCCCAAGCTGACAACTGTTTTTGTAACCAAGTCATATATTCAGTGCTGTTTTCAATGATAACATATTCTGTGACAGACTCAAATGGGCTTTGGTCACTTGTTCATGAAATGTGATCAAAACCGATGTAGCTAACTATACCGAACGAATATCATTGCTAAAATGTTTCTTATTATTGAGAAGCTAATATAGACTTAAGTTTTGAGGCACATTGTTTTATTAGTTTACCACTTAAGCCCTCGTAGACACTGAATAACTTAAGTTATACAATTTTGTTACTTTCTCAATTTCTTTTGTAGAAGAGATAAGACTATGACATCTTGTAATGGGATATTCTAATGTCTGTGTTGGAGCTATATGATTCATATTATGACTACGAAATATTTTTACGTTTTGATATTTTTAACAAAATTAAGTTAATATGAATTGAATGTATAAGTCACTTTCTGTATGTCAGAGAGTGTTTTATTTCCAACACTTTGCTTAATTTCAAAATTTACTCTGTTTTATCTGTATTTTTATAATGTTACAAATAGTTTTGATTTTACTGTCAGAGCTTTGAATAAGACTGCTGAAGTGCTTTTCTTCTTCTTTTACAACGTTTTTTTATTATTTTGCAATAGCTTTAGGTAAGTCTGTCAGTTGTGTCTGGATTGTTACTGATTCTAGTGGCTGTATGTTTCTCTTTAATGGATTGGTGCATTTTTTATTGCTTTAGTCATCCAGAATTTTTTCTTACCTAATTTCTTATACGCATTTGCTTTGTAGGGAAGCTTTTCTCATAATGCAGGAGAACCAAATTTAGAGGTTAGTTAAAATTTTTCTTTACGGTAATGTAAAAGGGGTGTTAATAAATGTATTTCATTTCATATAGTGAGTGAGCTTATTTCTCTAATGGTCGTGGCCCCTACAGGACGTTGTATTCTCGTAAATAGATGTATTATCCGTTCTCTAATCCTCTCGCTCACGACGCCATTGCACTTGCGCCAGTTTCTACGCTGCTTGCCTGTCGATGGGAATATGGTGGTGGAGGCGCACTGTTAAAAACATTTTCCGTCAATTTACGGAAAAGTGCTGGTAAAAATTCCCCAGAAACGGACGTAAAGTTTATGTCAAATTACGGACAGTTTTATCTTAAAAACGCAACTTTCCGTTCATTATTCCGTTTAACGGAAAATCAAAAGTACGGTACTATCCGTAATAGAAGGGACAAATCCATTACTTAAAAATTTCCATAAAGAAACTAAGTTAATATTTCCGTTCCTAAAATAAATATTTCCATTATTTTACTGAGTTTTCCGTTTTGTATGAAAATTTTTATACACGTTATTTGGTCAGTGTGTTGTTTATTTTTACGGAAATTCCTGTTCTGTAAAACATTTGCTGCTGGGATGCATTTATAAGTAGACGTTGCAATACGATTTTTGTTCCACTATGTATCACTGCTATACATGCACACCTTGCAGCTCTGCTTCACGGTAAGTAATTGGATGTTCTTTACTCTCAGCAAATGCCGGATTTGTAGAGTCTCAGCAACGTTCGTCTAATTGACACAAACAAGATATATCTCTGCACAGTTGCAGATGTGCATGCAAGGCTTTGAAACAAAGTGCGTAAATCTTTGTAAAAAAACTTGTGGTTCCTAATTAAAAGATATAACTTTATGAATATTTGTTCATGTTACCTGCTTTCGTCACACTGGCTGTGTCAGGATGAAGCACATTAATTGTGTGATAATAGTTTATTACAAAAAAGTTGCAAATATGTTTCTTAATTTCGCCATAAAGAGAATTTAAATAGCAGAAGTAATTCCCCTCTGAAAACTGACTTCATATTCCATTAAATAAAATTACAAACTATTTATTTAAGGTTTAGACAATATTCGGGGTGCAGCTGCTTAATGCGTTAGGATGTATTTTATATTAACACTGTATGTTAAATGGACATATTTAAACTTTGTGAATAACCTGAAATTTTTTTTAACTTCATCATTTAAGTTACCATATATATGTATGTATAAATAAATAAATATACACATATATATATATATAAACAATATAAAGTATGATATTAAAAATAATACAAAGAAACTTTTTTCTTAAAATTTATATTGGCCTGAAATAACTAACGCAATAAAAAAATTCACATCAGCTCAGAAATATCTGATCTTTATTTCAAATCTTCAGTTATGAGCTGATAAAGGTTGTTAAGTGGACACTTCATTTCTCTCATAGCACCAACACCTGACAAAGTGGTGACTATTCACTGCATCATGATGTACAGTGAGGGAACCCCTGGTTTAGTGGCTGTTATAACAAGTTGTAAGAAACGTATCTTTATAGTTTTCAAGAGAGCACTTTACTGTTGCATACATCTTGACAAACTATTAACTGTTACGAACAACTAAAGTACATGTAATTGGCGATAACTATTCTGTGCCCTACCCTAAAAAACATTTTTTGACTATCAACAACCAATACGTTGCTGGGTAATCCTGGCCTATTATTTTCCGAAATGGATCAAGTTCCGGTAAAACAACAATGATTTGGAAAAAAGTCGGCAAAACAAAATCAAGAGTTTATTAAAAGGTTTCTTTTTATTTCGTACACATGTCACTTATAAACATTATAAACTAACAGTTTAAATTTTATTAAATTTTACTTTGATAGTGCAATATTCAGTATGGCTTAATTAGCTTGTCCTAAATAAGTGCATCTCATACAACTTCTCAACGTCAGATGATTAGTCATGGTGTTGTGCACTTGAAAAAACAAACACACAAGATCAGATTTTGCATACAGAAAGTCATGGCTGGCTAAAGTAAAAGTACAAATCAAAGGCTAAATAAAACTACATTAATTAGTTGTATAAACAATGAGTTTTGTAATCACTTTGACTATCCTTCGTAATTCCAAACATGATGAAATAAAACTGTATAGACTTATGTAAAATACAATACACCTAGTTAAGCAGGATTTACATCGACACAATATCACAATGTTTTAAAGCTGTAATAAATACATAATATAACGAATGACAACATTAAAAACTAAAATATACTTAAATGTTTCAATCCCCTACTGCAACGTGCAAAATAAATCAGAACGTCTCACTGTTTTACTATGTATGTATTTTCACCTGTGAAATGATAATGTAAATGGAAATTAATTTTTGAATAAACAGAATAACACAAAACAATATGTAAACATCTATAGCAGTTGTGTAAAAAATATGTAACAAATACAAACTATTACCAAAGGAATGTATTTAATGCTGGTGACAAGGTGGTAAAACTAGTAATCAAAATACAGGGAATGTTTTTTGTCAGTATCTGTCCCGCTGCTGTGGTTTCAGCATTACGTCTAAGCGTTTACCGCAAACATTTCAAAATCAACTCTTCAATATGTTTTGCTTTTAACGCTTGTTTCCAAGAGTATTCATTACCACAATTTATTCAGCGACAAAATGAACTTGTTTATCTGAGGGTGTTATTATCGATGTAATGTGACAAATATAAATTTATTCCTATTCAGAGCATATAATGCTCAAGAACTTTATCACATTAAACGTCACAAAGTGCGGTTATGTGATTGTACGAATAATTAATTCCGACGCGAAAATTAACGTCCCGCACTAAAATATTGTTCTACACGTTACTTACCGTCACAGTATCAGCACTATATTATGTTCACTTTACTTAAAACGTATTGAAACATATTGATGCAGATAATATTCAAATCAAGGAGAAGTAACTGTATAAGAAGAACATTTCCCTTATTTTTTGCTACTAAAGTTTAGTGTCTGTGTAGAGATTTATGACAAGTAGTTAGTGAGAAGTAATCACTTGTAATTAAAATGATACAAAACATGTTTTTATTATGCAAATTAATTAACAAGACAAGAATATTAAAAAACATAAAACAAGAATTATGTATGTAATGATGTTAAGGGTATTATTCACAGTGGTGCAAACATTACTTGATACAGTAAGTGAAGTTTGCAATTCATAGCGGCAGAAATATACGTTTCTCTTGGTGACACAAGTACTGATTTGTTTGTGTAAGGAAAGGTTACGAAAACGATTAAGAGGTATCCGGAAACAAAAAGGAAATTTCAACAAACTTAGTAGCTTTACAAAAAATTAATTAATTTCTTAACTTTGTTTTCAATACTTTCATTGCATTTTGGGTTTTAAAACAATTTACGTGATAATTAACTTATATCACTGGGAAAATGATTTTTGTCAATTATGCATTAAAAAGGACTCAACATTACGTTACATTTTTACATTATTTTGAAAATATCGCTTAAAAATGTTTAAACTCCATCTATTACACTGAGATATGTATTATCACAGAGAAATAATTACTAACATGGAAGCGATATATTCTCATCAATCATCACGTAACCTAACACGTAAATAAGAAATCATCGTTTCACACAAAAAACAGAACCCACTATTTCTTTTACAAAAAATTACCACAGAGAACATGCTTCAAGCCCATTTGTTGTCACCATATACAATACCGCAACAGCAGCATGATATGTGGTCAAGTATATGTTCAGTATTTATAATAAAAGGGCATTACATTTTCAGAAAAACAAACTGCCTTAAGGCCAATGGTAAGCTATGATATGAACACGACAAAATTTGATGAGAAATTTTTGATGAGCAGATATTTTATCAGTGGACGTTTATATTTATATCGCTCTATTAGGTAGTATCCTTTACCGTCGAGTAAAAAATTAAAAAAAACTGTTCTTAGAAAAATAAGGGCTTAAAACAACACACTTTACAAAAAAGTAAAACTGTAATTTTTATAAATTTTAATATTATAATATCTAGGCACCTATAACAACCGAACATAAAATAAACTCGCATTTTCATTAAAAATTAATTTTACTACCCGAAAGTCTCTGCGCGAGAGGTTTACTCGGCATTGTAGCTTTCTTTAACACTTAATGTTAAAACATACCTATAAAAATGGAAATATATCGATTTCATTAAAGCGAACAAACTTAAGTGTCGCATATAACCTAAATAAATCTCCATCAAGAGGTAGCTAGCCAGGTCTGAAGCTGACAAAGATATCACAACAGGGAATTTTAGTTCACAATATCATTCACGTATCATATAAATCACAAAAATCACAATTTGCTCAAAGTGTATAACATAAGAGCATTACACTTTCAGACCAACACAGCACTGTTAGTCATACTAGTAAAACAACCAATATAGTACCATCTTTAGCGCAAAAGAACATTTCGTAACCTAAAAAACATTTTCAGTAAGCACATGTATAGAGCAATACTATTATGATGCTAGTCAACTTCGACTCTGACAGAATCACAGAGAAATTATTCGATCATAACATTAAAGTTACAGTATATCACATAATTCACAAACATTTCATTACATGCTCAAAGCCTGCTTTGCGATGAGGTTATGTAGTTGCTAAACAAAGCACATTCTTCAATAATTAGTGGTGTTATGAAAGTTGGCTTCTTAGGCTGCATGTCAACTGAACACCATGGAAGTAATATATTCTTATCGGCAAGTATACACGTTTTCATGTAAAACATACTTTTCTTGCGATGAGTGGTGTGAATATGATTTATTTCGCAGCCAGCAAACTACATAAATAAAAAAAATTTCAACATGTTAAACAGACACGTTTTGAGGTCCCTATTGTTATTCAATGTTAAACATGTACTAAAATAAAAGAACAATACTTTCAGGAGGAATTGGCGATCAAATGTAACCAAATATGTAATTCAAAAGGATAACTGTGGTAAAAAATAATAAAAGTTTAGTTGTGTGACATTTGTACTGATATTGTAGCATTCCTTATTTTATTACTTCAAACTACAGCTTGGCCATTATAAGTACTTCTTGTGATTGTTTTGTTTAATGCCAGAATCATAGGTGCAATAGTCACATGATAAAAGCGATGAGTCACTAAAATTCTCATTACGAACACTAGTTTGGCTGTCATGCGACACACTAAAAAATATTACACGTAATTCATTCATTGCTACTTCATACTAACCTCTAGTACGACAGCTACAGATGTTTAATGTACCGGTGTCTATTTCAGCTTTTCCTTGTACACCGGCATTCCGAAATATGGAAATAAAGGCACAATTACATATTTTCTTAAAATGGCTATGGTCTGCTCATGATAACCAATGAAAACCTATCTTAAAATAATTATTCACAATTTACTATCAGCTAACATGTTTCACTAACACTTTGGTGCTAAGTTAAGCTCCAACCCAAATAAAATCTATATAATTTCTATTCAGAATGCACATTGTGTTCAAAATTTTTGTGAAGATGACACCTCAGAAACCTACGAACTGACTGGCAGACCTCCTTTGTTTTTCGTGTTGTTTTGTCGCGTTTGTCGCGCCTATGTGATTCCAGCATTAGTATTACTGTATGAAGTAGAGTTTAATGAATTCTTTGCTGAAATAAGTCATGCTTGAGGAATAAGTATTATGCTATGCAGTACTAATTATTACGAATCTCACCCTTATAACGTACTGCTGGGAGGTTAATTTGACCACCCGGGATATACATTATTTGGCTTGTTATTAAACGATTTCGTGTTCAGAATTTAACCACCTGTTTATTTTTGAAATTAAAACAGTTCATACACCGTATTTCACGTACTGGTAAGTTACAAAGTTGTGATAAATCTGTTTCTCGGGATCGCAATTTTGTCCATGGACAAACAGTATGCTTAATCTTGTGTCACAGTATCAGTAAACGCAATTCAAAGTGAATTCTAATGGCCGCAAAATTCAGTGTCTGTTGTGATGGTGATTATTTACAGGAAATGTAGGTCTACATGTTTTGTGCGTTTATATCCGTGATCATTATAGGCCTATAAGCGAAATAATTCTTTATATAGCTTTATTTTGTTATAGCCTACCTTCGTAGCTAAACCACGAAATCAACAAAACTTATAATTGAATAAGCATACATATTTCACAATACAAAAACTGTTCCTGCTGATCGATTAGTTGAAAATTAGGGTGTTACATAACGAAAACACCTTAATTCTGCTATAGAAAAATATAAATATTTTGACATTTGTTATAACTTGTAACAAGAAGCAGAAAAAAAAATATTTCGAGGCATAGTTTATTATACGTACAGTACATATACATACATATGCATATGTATAGGTATATATATATATATATATATATATATATATATATATATATATATATATATATACACATGTACATCCCATTTTCTCTAATACAAATACTCATATCCCAAATTGCATCCTCAATCATTGAGGCAGACGTGAACTGCTGGCAACACCAAGCATTAATGAAATCTAACTCAGCCTGTATTTACGCTGTTACAGTAATAACGTAGGTAGTTATCTAGTAAAAAAAGTAATCACTTTTACGGTATGTTTACAGTTTTCAAGAGTCTTTTGAAGTTCTGAGTTATAGAGAACATTGTAGGTACTTGTGTAGTAAGGCTGTATACCACGATACAATGTCCTGTACAAGTCTGCTGGAAACGTCCACAAAACCTGTTAAGGAAGTATATGCAGGCAACTACATTATATATGGAGATTTCTCTGTACTATCCTGTTTCATGATACTTGTTACAACACAACAAAATACAAGAACATTTTAGAAAATTATATTGCTTATAAGTATTGCAGATATAATCATGTAATAAAACTTGGAATGAGAATAAAGTCATAGTTATTTTTGAACTTGAAAATTCATGGACCTAAAGAAAACATTTTTGTGGAATAGATATTTATCACAATTTTAGCGTTATGCTTCAATTGCTCCTATAAACCAGCCGTTAACAACCTTGTAGCAAACCTCCCATGGAATATTGTATGTGACAGATTACTAAATCTTCCATGGTATAGGCCAATGCCCTGATCTACCTTCCACAGAAGTATTCATGCCAGCATCCATTCTATGGTCCACATAACTTTACAAGGAAACTAATTATGTGTAAACTTGCTGATTGTTCCACACAAAAATATGAGAATATTTCATGTACAGTAAAAAAACCATCACGGTAGGCCTACACCTGTACAAATGTTATCACTGATTAATAATATGTGCAATTCCAACAAACCATATTTTGCACGTTGTAATTCTACTAGATTGTCTAATAAGAGAAGTTTTTTAACTTTAATAGTCCAAGAAGATTTCATAAATGCCTTTTTATGTGTCTCTCAACTGCCTCCACTAAAACTAAAAAAATCACATTTTGCTTTTAAAACATTACGATATTGCAATTGTTATAAAAAATGATTAAATTAACCAAGGGACTGTATTGTTTAGCCCAATAATAAAAATTATATATGACACTAAAATAATTTAAAATCATTATGGTACTTACAATTTTTGTAGCCTACTTGCTTTATCATACACTAAATTATACTGGGAGGTCACTTTAAATACAAAGGAATACAAAAAAAGGCAACCAATCCAAAAGCTTTTCAAACAAAATTCTGTACGATGGGAAGGGGGCCAACCGAAGAACCAAAACCACTGGGGGTTGGAAGAGGATGAGTGAGGTGAGGGGAAAGTGCTACAACAGATCCTACACTAAAATAAAAATATTTTTTTTTTGCACTAAACAGATTTTTTAAGTTGATCTATGGCGATGCAATCCCAAAAAAATTAGATTGCTTGTAATTCCGCACACGGGATTGAAAAAAGTGTAGCCTACATAAGTGTAAACACGTGTATAGGCCATTCACGATAAAGTGAGCACTGCGTAAAGTTTTCTTTCAGCTGTTTTGCAGCCATTTTTGCTATTTTTAATATGAAAACTTCAACGTAAGTAAAAACCAGTGTAAACCTTTCAACACTCTTTAAAAGTAAACGTCTACAGGTTCAATAAAATATACTTTTGATTAATTACAAGATCTGTTGAGTGCTCAGTTTATAGTGAACAGCCTATATGTGAGAGCATGTATGTATTACACACATCCCCCCTTTAAGACGTATACTTAATTGAGGTTATGAATGATAAAACCATAGTATAGGTTGTTCGGAATAAAGTGAGCACTAAAAATTTAACCTTTAAAAGTGTCACTAGCTGTTACTACATATAATTCATCATTTACTAGGCCTATAATCTGCTTGTATGGTTGGCAGCGAAATTACACAATACAGTTCCCTGTATTTACCTATTTAAATACAATACTTAAACAAAATCAACCGAAATCGACATAATTGTATTTTATGTAACTTTTATCATACTATACAGGTTCCTACCGATTACACAATTTATCTTATACACGCAAACATCAAGTGACGTTTACAGAGGGGTTAAACATTTCCCGTTGTTAGCACGTGGAACGATACAATTTGGCTGAAAATAGAACTTTAGTAGGGCTTTATGAGCGCTCACTTTATCCCAAACCACGTATACCTATTTATTGATTTAGTAACAAGTATTAAAATATGTACTGTTTCCATTGAAGTGTATATTACAATTGCCACGCAACAGCAAATGTTTTCAAGGGAATATAATAGGATATCATATTTATTAATATTCAAACTCATAGAAACTGAACACACTTATTCATAATAATTGTGTACATGGAATGCGGTTCCATAGCAAATCGAACTGTAATAGTCAAAACTTGTGGCATTAATTTAAGGCACCGTAATAAAACAAACTAGCAGCCAAGAAAAATCTCTTGCCATAAAATCAGTTCAGTATGCCCATACATATTACACCACGAATTCCAAGTCTTCTAGTTTCTTTAATTTGAAATGAGCAGTTGTAAAAGTTTTGACACTGTATCAATTTAGGAAAAACTTATTTCATGGGGATTATAAACTAAAGGTGATTGTTAGATACATGCATGTGTTATGTGGGATTGCTCAATCATGTGACGAGATTTTATTGATCACCTGGTATGAATAAATGCCTGCAGATAATTCAAAGTTGCAAGAGGGTGGAAATATAAAAAGCTTACACACTTTATAAATTTGTTAAAATTTTAGTAAATGTGACGATCATAGTGTTACTATATTTAATTTACATATATGTTTTATACTTCTTTCTTAGATATTTTGAATGCAGTGCATTCACTTTTACATTTTTGGTTATGGTACTTCACTGCTTAAAGTTATTACTTGTGATTTGGCAAGTTTCTTCTGCCAAAAGCAGCTTACCCTACTCTAAATAATGGTAACCAGGAGATGATAGTGAAGCTGCTCTCGTAACTCTTTGGAAACTTGAAAACTTTACTCGCTTCCTGAGTGAACAACTCAAAAGTTGAAATTTTGTACTACTCATGTTAACCTCGAGACTATATATCGAACCATCAGAAAACTATTCACCATCACTTGTCAACATTATCAAGTAACGCGATATGCCAGTTGGTGGAGGGAGGGGGGAATCAATAGGCCTACCATACAGTTATTTTTTTTCTTCTCTTCCTTTCCACTCCACACTCAATTTCAAAAACTCAAAATAGTTTGCACATAACTGTTTGTTACTAAATTACAATTTAACTTTTTATAAATAACTTGGCTTCTAATATATATGTAACTAAGCTAAAGCAAACATGTGTACATATTTGTTAGCTTCACAGATTTGATGTAAGATACTGAATCATTGCTGAAATTACAGGCCTTGTATGAAAAACAGTAATTAATTTACAATGATTTACGTAAGTAGCTCAATACAACTACATATTATTAAACAATGAGTTTGATATTTGTTCTTCATGTAAAATACTTATAGCACGAAAAAACCTTATCTATTTATTCGAGTAGGGTCTATAAATGTATTGTTATCTTCATAAATTTTATTTCATAACTTTTTTTTTAATTTAATCTTTCTTCTTGCAGTTGGGCCTCAGCCCTGTGGCAAGGATTTGCTTAGCCTACCTCTTCTCAATTTTCCGACCCCATCAACCTTTTTCTAAACTCCCTCGCTCCCGTCACCTCAACCTCATCCCTCGCCAATTCATTCCAATCCTTCACCATTCTCACCATCATAGTGTATTTTCCTCTATCTGTCCTCTTCCCCATCCTCTGTATCTTCCACTCATGATCACTCCTTCCCCTGAATATACCTCTCTGTATCGGTTCTATGTCAGTTGCACTCCCTCGTCAGTTGTACCACTGTTTTTTTCTTATCCCCTCTACGGCTCGGGGGCGTTAGGGCGAGGAAGTAAAATGGCGGATGTAGGCCCAATGAAGGCCTGTGTACAGTCAGGTTTCCTCGCATGTTTTCACTTCAGTAGCAGGATTGTGTCAGTTAAATGAAAATATTTTTTTTTAATTTTTCCCGCCGAAAACGCCTTTACAAGCAGGCAAAGGAGATCCGGGTATCAGGCTGTCATGAGGCAGAAGGAGGTATGTAGGCTGGCTGTAGCGAACGTGGTCATCCCTTGAAAGATTTTTTGTCCTCAAAGGTCGGCCGAGTAGTGTCGGTGCTCCGACCACACCGCGGGGGGTGCGGCGAGGGTTCAGTGGGGGAACTAGGACGGCACCACGCTGTGTGGCCAAACTGGAGTACAAATTCTTTCACATGCTATGAGCAGTTCGAAATATATCAGACTATTTTCTGTAAAAATTTTCAAATTGAAGCAAGAGGTGTTTATCTTGTATACTTTTTGTAAACTTTTGCTTTCATTGGTAAGATGGCTATACAATATTACTTTGCGCTTAAGACATTAATTGCGCGTGCTTGTAGGCACTAGTGAATTTCTTCTAACCGTAAGGAAAATTTAATTTTGTTCAAAACTAGCAACAAAAACGCTTTTTTATAAATTACGTTACTTGTGGATAAATTGTGCTATTAATAAAAAAAAATGATTCCATGTAATCTCTTTCAAATGAATTTATTTGCTCACATTTTGTATATTTTTAGTTTCGTAGAATTTTATAGAAACGTATGCCTATCATCCAGTTACTTATAACGTTATTATCAACATAATTTAAAAGCGGAAACATGATTAATGATACTTCGCAAGTGATTTGCGTAAGAAATGCTTATGCTGTGTCACTTTTGTTGCTATGATTACTGTTTATTTCCGTTATTTTAGAAACTTAATTTTGAAACGTTTCGTGCTATGCATGTTTGTAATTATGTATCAACGAATTTCACTCTCAACTAGAAGGAGCCGCGGTGGCAGAATTGTCAGACCATTCGCCTTCCACCAAGGCGATCTGTGTTCGACTCCCGGCGGGGTCGGTTCCCGGATTTTCACATGTGGGAATCGTGCCGGTGGTCGGCGGGTTTTCTCGGGGATCTCCCCCCCCCCCC